>OVBL01000114.1:600000-787136 GCA_900406555.1 Pseudoturritis turrita
TGAACCTAACTGGGTGTGGTTCCTAAATAAGCTAAAGGCAGATTTGAATCTACAAGATGGTCATGGTATCACCATAATATCTGACAGACAAAAGGTAATATCAACTGTTTGCTTTACCTTTACATTACTGTTTTCATATACTCTCTATAAACTTTACATTACTGTTTTCATTTTCAGGGATTGTTGAATGCGGTGGAGAGTGAGTTACCTAGGGTGGAACATAGGATGTGTGCCCGATATATATATGGGAATTTAAAGAAGCAATTTCCTAATCAAAGTGATATGAAGGGCCTTTTTTGGAGAGTGGCTGAGAGTTGCACAGAACAAGAGTATGCTGCTAATTTGGAATTGGTAAAGAGTTATGACTTGCGTGTCTATGAGGCTATGATGCAGAAGAATCCAAGGAATTGCAGTCTCGCCTTCTTCACACCAACATCTTCCTGTATAGATGTTCACAACAACATTTCAGAGTCATACAACAATGCAATTGATCATTCAAGATACATGCCGATGGTGGAGATGTTGGAGACCATACGGAGGGGAACCATGAACCGTATTGCTCTGAGGTAAAATATAACAAGCAATGGATGGAGTAAACACATCAATCAACAGGGCATTGAGGAGATTTACTTGGTATATGGAGCAAAGCCAATTGGGTTGACTCCAAACTCAGGTGTCGTCCATGCTCAGTCAAATAAAACTTGAGGGTGTAAGCATGCAGGAATTAGTAATACGTTGACCAAAGAAACTTGTTTTGCTAGTTTCAGAGCTTTACATGGTATTATGCTCCATTCTCATTTCCTTGGCTCTATAGAAATCAGAAAATGTCTATGGTGTTGGAAGCATTATCCATGACTTTAAGAAGAGTCAAAGTTGATTTTCAGAAACAGCATTTTCTCAGCGAATGTCTCGAGGCAAAAAAGATGAATTGAGTGAATGGTTTACACTAAATTACAAAGCCTTAGGTTGAAATTGCGTAACGAATATAAAGGAAGACTGAGTTTTCCGAGAGAAACCTTTTTCTGTTCAATGGATTTTACTAGGAGAGTCTGAGAGAAAAGAGGAATCACCGAGTTGACCGGTGAAGAATTTTAGTAGGTAGAAGATGATCGGAAACGAGAGAAAGTGTTAGGGATGGGACAAGCAATGCTTATTGAGTTTGGGCTTCACGATGGTATAATGGGCTTTAACAAATTAATGTGTCCTACAATGTTCTCTTGATTAGCCAAAAAGATTGAAGCTACCATCATATTATATTGGATGGTGGAGCATTATTTCTGCAAACCCTTTGTTGCAACTAGGAATCCGAAAAAAGATTCATTTATGTGTGGGAGGACCCCTAGATTTCAGACAATCCAGCCTAACCCGTTCGACCACGGGTTTTGATGGTCCATTCTCTGATTATTGTTTTTTCAAGCGAGGGTGTTATTGTCAATTTTTTCTGTCATCGGAATTATTCTCGATTCGATTCGTCTTCACAAACTTAAACTATTTATTCTGGAGACGACTATGGACAACAAATCAATTGAATGAACAAGAAGTATTTCCATGGGTGATGTAGTTAATCTGGAAAGCTTGAAATGAAATGGTTTTTCAAAACACTAAGCGGGAACCACATGACATTCTAAATCTTGATGTTAATGAATTCTCGGCTTGAAAAGAAGCTAAGACATTAAGTCATCGGTCGGAGGAAGCAGTTTTCTGGGAAAATTTTGATCAAGACAGAGATGCCAAATGGATGGATCTTGGAAGGTATCAGATCTAAATGATGGGCCTGAGTTGGATTTATCTTCAACCAAGCGACAAACAGTTTTAATAGGAGCTCGTTGCCAAAGAAATAGTCTTTCACCCTTTCACTCGAAGTTGGAAGTATTAATTTAAGCTATGTCGAGTATCATTTCTGTAAAGATATACAATATGGTGTTTGAGACAGATTATTCGAAGATGATTTGATAAGTGTCCCGCTTCTCCAACCTTGTCGACCAGTTTCGTCATTTCAAACAATTTTTTTTTTTTTTTTTTTTTTCATGTCAGTTAAATTTTAGAACATATTATTTAACGCGTTCAATTAGAACTAGATTTGCATCTACTTCTTTTGTAAACTAGGCTCCTTCGGATTGGGCGATCAATCACAAAATTATATATAATATAAATATTGGATTGACAAAAGCAAAAAATCATAAATTGATCAATATGGACGAATCCATTTTTTAATTTATTATCGCATTACAAATGATAATCTAATTTTACGGACGATTTCACGATGGACAATTTTACACGCACTACAAAAATCTACGATAAACAGTTTTACTTGCACAACATTCACGATAGACAGTTTTACTGGGAAAACGGTCAATTTCGACCCCTATTTTTCCGTCGTGCACTTTCATATCCGATCTGTTTCTTGTGGCTTATTTAAACCCGAACTCAAATATAATTCAAATTTCATACCTCAGCTAACATCTTTTATGCCGAAATATACATTGACCCAGATCCCGTTAGTCAACGTTAACGGAATGATGACTAGGATGACACATGGGTTAAGTGGCTCGGTTTCGTTGGCTCAAAACGACGTCGTTTCGTTGCTTTACTTAGACGACGTCGTTTTGATTTGGGGAAAACACAAAATCGAATCCCTAATTCGACAAATCCCCAAATCCTTTGAGACCTTCTTCTTCTTCTTCTTATCTGTTCTTCAAACCTGAGCGAAACAAAGAGGAGAAATCGATGAATCAAGGATAGAGAGGAGCAATTGGAGACGACAACACTGCAAAAACGAATTAATAGTTCCAGATTGGGGTCCTTCACAGCCAAAAAGATGAGGTAATTTTTTTTTCCGAAACCGAACATTATCAAGTGTTTTTCTTTTTGTTTCTTATAGGAATCTTAGAGTTCATACACATGTGTATATATGTAGGTATATAGGTTCTAATGTGTTAAATTTTTCATGAGTAGAGAACAAATTCTAAATTAGTGCACCAAGTGTTCGATGAAATGTCTGTGAGAGATAATTACATGTTTCTAATGTGTTTTTTTTGTGCCGATTATAGCTATATGGGTGATGTAACCTTCAGTGTGTACCATGGTGCGAATTGGGTGAAGGATCATGCCGGAGAGATTGCTTATATTAGTGGTGAGGTTTTAACAATGGAATGTAAACCGGAAGACTTGTTTACGATGTTGTCTACTGAGTTGAGTGGGGGTTTGTATGACCATAAGGTTTGGTACAAGATGCCATTTGAAGACAGTAAGGATAGGAAGAGTTTGTGTAATGGTGATTTGGACTTTACGAAGATGTGTGAAGCTTCTCGGTGGACAGGGTATGTAGATGTGTTTGTGGTAAACACAAAAGAGCATCCAGGTGATGATGTGCAACGTAATGAGCCTTGTGCAGAAGAATTTAGAGTGGAATGAAATGCGGCTGCTTTTGGTGATGAAGAAGAGAGTTTTGACTACCATAACACACCTCCAAATTCTGATGGTGAAGAAGAAGTTGTTTCCTATGTTAGATGCAAACGAGGCAGTGGTGAGCTAAAGCTTAGTCAGGTGTTTGATACCTTAGAAGAGTTTAAAGAGGCATTGGTAGATTATGTTCTAAAAGAAGGCTGGAATATTAGGATGTCTAAATGGGGAAAAGAAAAGAGTTCAGCTATTTGTGCTATAGGAGATGGCTGTCCATGGAGGATATATTGCTCCTATGAACAGGCTGCTGGAAAGTGGATGGTGAAGACATTTGAGGATGAACACAATTGCACACCAGATGGATATAGCAAGATAATAAAAGCTGGTGTGATTGCAAAGATGTTTATGGATGATATTAGGAGTGATCCAGATTTCAGACCAAAAACTATGCAAGCTCAAATCCAGCAGAGGTACAATTTGATAGTAACAAATGACCAGTGTAGGAAGGCAAAGAAAAAGGCGTTGGATATCATCAAAGCTGAGCAAGATCTTCAGTTTTCAAGGTTTAGAAACTATCAAACAGAGCTGCTTAGGTAAGTGTTTGATTTTTAGTCTTTCAAACTGGTTTAGTCCTCTGAAACTAATTGTTTTCCAATTGTTTTGCAAGGTCTAACCCTGGTTCAACTGTGGAGGTAGACACATTCTTTGATGACGATGGATCAGAAATCTTTAAGAGGTTTTACGTGTGCTTTGAAGTGTTGAAGAGAACATGGAAGCTCTGGTGTCGGCCTATATTTGGCATAGATGGATGTTTCATGAAAAGCACTATTAAAGGTCAGTTATTGGCAGCTGTGGGCAGAGACGCAAACAATGGAATGTATCCCATTGCTTGGGCTGTTGTTGATGTGGAGAATGAACCTAACTGGGTGTGGTTCCTAAATAAGCTAAAGGCAGATTTGAATCTACAAGATGGTCATGGTATCACCATAATATCTGACAGACAAAAGGTAATATCAACTGTTTGCTTTACCTTTACATTACTGTTTTCATATACTCTCTATAAACTTTACATTACTGTTTTCATTTTCAGGGATTGTTGAATGCGGTGGAGAGTGAGTTACCTAGGGTGGAACATAGGATGTGTGCCCGATATATATATGGGAATTTAAAGAAGCAATTTCCTAATCAAAGTGATATGAAGGGCCTTTTTTGGAGAGTGGCTGAGAGTTGCACAGAACAAGAGTATGCTGCTAATTTGGAATTGGTAAAGAGTTATGACTTGCGTGTCTATGAGGCTATGATGCAGAAGAATCCAAGGAATTGCAGTCTCGCCTTCTTCACACCAACATCTTCCTGTATAGATGTTCACAACAACATTTCAGAGTCATACAACAATGCAATTGATCATTCAAGATACATGCCGATGGTGGAGATGTTGGAGACCATACGGAGGGGAACCATGAACCGTATTGCTCTGAGGTATACCAAGGCAGTGAAGCACAGTGGCAGGTTTAGTATAAGAGCAGGTAAGATCATAGCTGCTGAACAAAGAAGTTGAAGTATTGCAAGATGATTCCAGGAGCAGATGGTAGGTTTGAAGTGCTCGAGTCTGGTAAAGGTTACAGTGTGAATATGTCCCAAAGGACTTGCGTATGTCGTAGATGAGAAATGAGTGGTATCCCTTGCCGTCATGCATTAAGAGTCATTGCAGAGAAGAAGCTTAATTCAGATGACTACATTTCTAACTGGTACCTGACTTCTCGATGGGAACAAATTTACAGAGATTCTATTAGGCCAGTTAACACTTATTTCTTTTGGGAAGAAGACGGTTCTATTATAAAGCCACCACCAAGCTTAGTTGAAGAAACAGAAAACAGAAAAGGGAGAAAGCCAAAGCCAAAGAGGAAGAAAGGGAAGCATGAGTCTCCAACAAAAAAGAAGAAGCTTACAAGGGCTGGAAGAGTTATACATTGTGGAAACTGTGGAGTTGCTGGACACAATGCTCTGAAGTGCACACGGGCTGGAGTGCAAGTTAATAGGCCAAAGAAAAAATCTAAAAAAAGACAAGATGGTGGAATAGAAGATGGATATGATGGTGAACCAAGTCAACCAATGAGTCAAAGCCAACTATCAGGTCTGTTTTTGTTTATCTTGTGTTTCTGATTATGAGTTTTTTGTCTGAATTTAAGTGTATCACTTTTGTGTCTACAGAGGGATGAAGGTGTAGATGAGTAGATGATGGTGGTGTTACTTTGGACAGTTTTTGGAAGCATGGATGATGGAGCATATGGAGGACAAGCTTGGTGTAGGTTTAGGAAGGTCTATGACAAGCTTTTCAACGGTTTTAGTACAAGCATTTATTTGGTTTTAGTACAAGCTTTGTTTCCTTTATGGTTTAGAACAAGCTTTGATTCGTTTTAGTCCAAGTTTGATTATGTTGTTGTGCTCAAACATGGTTCAGAACAATATTTTGTTTAAACTAATTTAAACATGGTTTAGGACAAGTTAATGTGTTTACCTTAAAGCTCATTATCTGAAACATAATTCATGATCATAACAATATATGACAAGCAAAATGTGTCTACAAATTTGAAACATCAAACCCATGATCATAATAAGTTTTACACATAAACTACAATTGTCTCCAATCTAAATTACTTCAATCCACTCAAAGCACAAACAAGTAAAAGAGAAACATCACAACTACACACACAATCATGTTCTTCAAACTACGAAGCTCCATTTTGCAATCTCGAATATCCTTTTCAACCACAGCCTCACAAGTTCTTGTCTCCATTTCTAGAGTTTTGATCTCTGATGCAGAAGCTCCTAATGCCTTTTGTAGCTTCATTGAAGCTCCTTCGATGTTATCTACTTTGTCTACCAAGTCTTCAAGCTCTTCAACCATACACTCATCGGTCCACCTAAACACATGAGACCATTTTTTCTGCATCAATAGAAACAATTCAATACACAATCTAAACACAACAACAAATCTACCATACTTGAGAAAAGACATACCTCCTCTGATCCATATGGACATGCATGAAACAGTCTTCCAGGATTCCTAGCAGTCCTAGACGTTCTTATCACTACGGCTTCCCCACATCTACATGTCTTAGGGAAGCCTCTTCGAAATTCAGCCATTGTAGCAGAGCGCTTCAACAACAAAATCAAGAGGAATTTTTCTCAAATTTCAACGACAAATCGATTTAAGAAACAAATCATCTACAATTATGAGATAGGAATAACCTGTTCTTCAATGACAAATCGATTTCTCCTCTCTGTTTCGCTCAGGTTTGAAGAACATATAAGAAGAAGAAGAAGGTCTCGAAGGATTTGGGGATTTGTCGAATTAGGGATTCGATTTTGTGTTTTCCCCAAATCAAAACGACGTCGTCTAAGTAAAGCAACGAAACGACGTTGTTTTGAGCCAACGAAACCGAGCCACTTAATCCACGTGTCATCCTAGTCATCATTGACCGTTTTCCCAGTTTTACCTCTAACGTACTGATGAAGCTATTTCTTAAACCCTTTAACAACTTTTTTTTTTAAATCCTTAATTTTGATTTGGTAATGAATCTAGCAGTTATAGAAATGTTAAAACCTTTAATGATAATCTTATCCATTTTAAACGGACTAGGCGATGGGTACGCGGAAACAATTAATTATTTAAGTAAATTAGCGAAGTTTATAACAATTGATTAAAGAAACTAACGATGTTTGTTGGATTTTACAGAAACATACTGATGCAGAGCTTCACTATCTGTTAGGAGCGCACATCGGTTTAAGAGGTTTATTGATTCATAAATTTTAATAGATTTGGAAATCTATATAGAATTTTCAAAATCAAAATTCAAAATCAAGTAAGGTAGATTTAAGAGTAAAATAAAATGGATTTGAAAATCAAATAAATTAGAATTAGAAATCAAATCGATGAGGTGGATAGAAATCAAACCGATGAGGTGGATATATGGGACGATATGGAATGAGGAGTTTTATCATACAATGGAATGAGGAATTATGGATACGAGGGATGATATGAAAAATAGATGAGGTGTGTTTGGGAGAATGGTGAGTCCAATAATTTGTTTTGTCAAATCAAATTCAAAATAACAAGGTTTGGCTAATGATTTCAACATTTGTATTTTTAACATGAATTCACTCTCAAATTCATTTTGAAATCAAATCCATGTTTAACTTTTTGATATTGAATAACACTTTATTTTAATTTGTATTTGAAAATCACAGATTGAATAACACGTGATTTTAATAAAAATTTGAAAATCAATGATTGAATAACATAGGATTTTGCTTGGATTTCCAAATTCATTAAAATCCATGAACTAATAAAAAACTCTTTAGTGTTTTGGTGTATACGTGTTCTCCAAGTTTTAACTTTATTTTTGTGATTTTTTCCTTTTCTATTTCATTTATGATTCCTAATGGCTTTAGGTTAATGTTGGTGGCTATATAAAGGAGGCTATAGGTTTTTTCTTACATTTTAGTTTTGATAATCAATATGAAAAACCAAAAAGAGGAAACTTATCTATTTCGTTTGCAAGTTTGTATTATCGGTTCTGTTGATTTCCAAGCGTCAGATCTCGAACTCGCTCGTTCTCCGCTTCTTCTCGAAGTCACAACGGTTCTCGGGGCAGAGCTTTTCTTTCGCAGCTGGGGTACGGTTCTGTGGATCTCGAACTCGCTCGTTTGATAGTTTTCTTCTGTTTGTGTCTATTAAGTTTCTAATTTATTCACCCAAAGTAGAAAACCATCGGAATCAGATTTTTTGTTGTTTTTGTTTTCGGTTGTAGAATAAAATATCTGATTCAAATCAAGCTCCGGCTTACACGAGGACTATCGAAATCATTAAGCCACCTCTAGAGATGAGAAGAATGCTCAACAAAACAGCACGTTTCATTGCCGAAAAGGGGTCAAAATTTAAGAGGAACATCATGTCCTCTAATGCGAAGAATCTGATATTCAACTTTATGAGAAGGTCAGATCCTTGTCACGCATTTTATCAGCAAAATATTGTTGAATACCATGCTCGGATCCAAGATGAAGCTGATTTAGATGCTAGTGGTGATGAGGCCTGAGGGTGAAGTTGATGCACAACCAGATCTTCAGGCTCAATTCAGGGTTCCTCCAGTAACACTTCCGCCACCTGCGCCGCCACCGCGTGAGGAGCTTGGTATTATTAGTTTCACAGTGCAGTTTGTGGTGCGGTATTGGGTATATTTTATGGTGGATTTGGTGAAGAGAGTGGTTATGATGAAACAGCGCCAGTTTGATTTTTTTAATCCAAAAGATAGCAGGTTCAATTTTGTCAATCAACTTGTTGAATCGTATGTGGAAGTAACAAGGTGGCCTCCCAAAGATTTGAAAAAAAAAACTCTGGAAGAGAATGCCACTGCGACCCTTCTTGAGGGTTTTTTCCGTTGTCTTCAATGGCAAGAAGAAGAGAACAAGATATTGGAGATGACTGAGAGTGAATGGCTTCCTATTGAGTTAGAATATCTGGCTAAGTTGTCTGCACTGGGAATGATGCCAACCACACCCCCTGAGGCACCACTACCTCTACCTGAGCAACCAGAGCCAAGAGACAAAAGCCCTTGTTCCAGAATACCACTTTCTTGCTCAATTTTTTTATTTCTTGTTTAAAATTTTAAAATATTTGGAGAATAATTATGTTGTTATTTCTCAAAAGAACATAAACAGCTACATACAAATATATATACTAAAATTCTAAGATAAACTTAACCTAGTGAACATAATTAAGCCCAACTATAATATACAAAAATCCAATATAATATATCTCCTAATATCCCCCTCAAGGTGGAGCATGGAGATCTCGAATGCTCAACTTGGACAAAATTGCTTGAAATGGACGTCCACCAAGTGTTTTAGTGAATACATCCGCCAATTGATCAGTCGTAGAAACATGCTTCGTTTGAATAATTCCTGCTTGTATATCGTCTCTGATGAAATGACAATAGTCTCCACATGTTTCGTTCGGTCATGAAATACCGGATTAACGGCAATGTGAAGTGCAGATTGACTATCACAATATAAATCCATTGCACCAACATGTGCAATACCCATAGATGATATCACGCTCTTTATCCACTTCAACTCCTTCAAAGCAGCAACCATAGCTCGGTACTCTGCTTCTGTTGAAGAACAAGATACTACATCATGCTTCTTTGACTTCCACGATACAGGTGAATTTCCCAACTGTATCAACCACCCATTCAAATATCTCCTCGTCAGGGGACATCCAGTCCAATCTGAATCGCACCAGGCTGTAAGATGAAAATTACAGTTAGCTTTCCTAGTCCTGGACATCCTTTCAAGTATCAAACAACCCTCAATACAGTCATCCGATGATTTTCTCTTGGCTCGTGCGTGAACTGAGACATGATATGAACCGAGTAAGCAAGATCTGGTCTAGTCGCAACCAGATAAATTAACCTTCCAACAAGTCTCTGATACTTCCCCGGATTAGCAAGTACATTACTTGTCGATTTTGCCAACTGATGATTCGGCTCCATCGGAAACTCTACAGGCATACCACCAAGTAATCCAACATCAGCAATAATATCAAGGGTGTACTTCTTTTGGAACAAATATATACCCTCATTGCTTCGTGCTACTTCCAAACCAAGGAAATACTTCAATTTCCCAAATCTTTCATATGAAATCAACCACTCAAATATGCTTTGAACTTCTGAATAACCTGTGGAGAGTTCCATGTCACCACTAGATCATCAACATACACTAGAACATGCAAGTGAACCTTACCACGAACCAATGAGAAAAAGAGTAATTAGCTATACTTTGTGTGAAACCATACCCCAAGAGTGCTTTTGTAAGTTTTGCAAACCAACATCTCGAAGCCTTTTTCAAACCATACAATGAATTTTTCAAGCGACACACCATTCCCTTCTGTGGATAGCTGAAACCTTGAGGTAATCTCATAAATACTTCTTCCTCCAAATCTCCGTAAAGAAACACATTGTGTACATCCATTTGATGTAATTCCCAGTTCTTCCCAGCTGCAACCTGAAGAACCAATCTAACAGTGCTCATTTTTTCTACGGGAGCAAATGTGTCTGAATAACCAATCTCTTCTTGCTGCCTATTGTCACATGCAAAAAGTCTTGTCTTATACCTTTCAGTCGTTCCATCTGCATTATACTTGATCGTGTAAACCCACTTACACCCAATAACATGCTTACCCGATGGCAAGTGTTCAATTGCCCATGTTTTATTCAGCTCTTGTGCTTCAATCTCCAATCTCATTGCTTCTCTCCATCTCGGACATTTCATTGCCTCAGCAAAAGTCTGTGGAACAACTTCTGCAGTTATGCTACACAGAAACGCTCTGTGTGACTCAGAAAATCTATCACAATTCACAAAATTCTTAATTCCATACTCATGATTCTGATCTTGACTTATAGTGGATAAATTCATCTGAAAGACCGTGTTGAGCTCATAGTCACGCAACCTAACAGAGGATTCGTTGTTCCTCATTCCTTGTCCAAACACTTCAGTTGGTACAGATTGTTGCACAGTCTCAACCTGTGTCACTGTATCTTCTGTCTGTATCACTGTCTGTGTCACTGCAGGTTCTGCCTGTGTCACTGTAGGATCTGTCTGTATCACTTTTTGTGCCACTGCAGGTTCTGCAGCCTTATCCCATGTCTCTGTTACTCCATGTGTAACATCATGTGCCACTTCACTCACTGTGACAGGAATTGTATCATCATATCTGAATCCAACAACATCCTCCACAAATAACCTCATCTCTTTGGAGTTACAAGCATCATTCACATGCTTGTCTTTTAGCTCCAAGTATGGAAATCGTTCCTCAATGAAAGAGACATCACGAGATACAAATATCTCTCGTGTGTCCAAATCAAATAAGGTCCATCCCTTCTTCACATAAGGATACCCCAAAAATACACATCTCCGGCTCCTACTTGCCAATTTATCTCCATGTCGTTTCTGATTATGAGCATAAGCCAGACATCAAAAGATATGTATCTCACTATATACGGGAGCTTTGCCAAAGATGATTTCATAAGGACTTTTTTGTGTGTAACTCAGACGGCGTTCGATTGATTAGATAAGCAGCACTCAACACACATTGACCCCAAAATTCTATTGGAAGGTTTGCTTGAAACATCAACGCTCGTGCCACATTCATTACATGTCTATGCTTTCGCTCAACTCTGCCATTTTGTTGAAGAATTCCCACACAAGAAATTTGATGAATCACTCCCGTTCGACGAAAGTAATCCTTAATTCGCATGAATTCAGTATCGTTATCACTGTGCACGATCTTTACCTTCTTGTCAAATTGTCTCTGAATGAGAGAAAAAAAAAATCTACAATAGTTTTCTCCACCTGCATTTTGTCATTGAGAAGAAATACCCACACAGCTCTGGAATGATCATCAACAATAGTGAGAAAGTAATAAGCTCCACACAAACTTTGTGTTCGATATGGCCCCCATAGATCACAATGTATCATCTCAAAGCAATCTTTGCTTTTATTAGAACTCAACGGATATTCATTACGACACTGTTTTGCTCAGAAACAAATGTCACAACCAGAAACACCAATGCTTCTATCATCAACTCCTGGTAATCTCCTAATCACTTTCTCTGAGGCATGACTCATCCTCTTATGCCACACTTCCAATGATTCCAACTTACCAACTTTCTTCACATTCTGAATCTTCTGAACACCTTGAAGGAAGTACAATCCTTCTTTCCTTTCACCCATTCCAATCGCATTTTGTAAACCAAGATCATATAAAAGACAACATGTTTTAGAGAACAATGCGATGCAATTCAACTCATCAACCAACTGAAAAACTGAAATCAGATTGCACTTCAATTCCTCGACATAAAGAACACGTGATAATCTCACTGTTTCTGTCAAAACTACACTTCCTTCTCGATTAGCAGCTACAACATTTTCGTTAGGCAGCCCAACTAAACATGGAGAGACTTTTTTAACATCAAATAATTTCCTCAAATCACATGTCATGTGGTGAGATGCACCATTATCCACAATCCACTTAATCGAGGTAGATATGATGCACTTTCTGATTTTGACCCTAACATTCGTACAAGTCGATCTCACTGATCTTTGGTCAGATCTGTCATCGCCTGTGAAACAGCATGTGGTGTTTCAACATGTGACACATTATGCATTGTAACCGTTCGTCCAGATGTTGTAGCAGTGTATGTAGTACTTTCTGTAGTATTTCGCCCAAATCCATACAAATTCTTTCGACATCTTTATCTCCTTTCACCATATCCAGAACACTTTTCTCAGTTTTTCCCTTTTCAATATCCAATTTTTCCAAAAAAACACTTTCAATTCCGTTAACATCAAGAATCTTCATCTTTCTTAATTCTCATCTTCTCCATTAATAAAAATTGGTCAAACCAATTCGACCCAAACCTATTTAATCAACCGTATATCAACGAACAGTGCACACGAACCAAGGCAAACAAATATCACCGCCTCCAAATTAAACCAACAAATCTCAAGACTTGCCGAAGCCCAAATCTCCACTAATAAACAAATGATTGTTTGTTAAGAAAGAAATCGATCTTGACCAATGAAGCTTGGCCAAAGATATCAACCCAAACACAAACGAATCTTGACGAAAGGGAACAAACTCTCCCATAAAATCCAAATTTGATTAACCAAGAACCAAATAACCAAAAATATGTTTCTTCGTTAAGGAAGAACACAAAGTCAACAAGGATCGATTTTTGCAAAGAAAACTTGGGGTTCTCATACCATAAAAGATTTGGAAAAAAATTATCTTGTTATTTCTCAAAATAACATAAACAGCTACAAACAAATATATATATTAAAACCATAAACTTAACATAAACCATAAGATAAACTTACCTAATAAACATAATTAAGCCCAACTATACAAAAACCCAATATAACGTATATCCTAATAAATTTGGTTGCCAAAAAAATATCTCTACTGCTACAAGAATGACTTTGTTTTGGATTGGCCAGTTAGTTTTGGCTCCGTGTAATCTTAAAACATCTTTTTAATGTGATACTTTGCGTTGTCTTAAAAACAAAAAAAGTCATACAAGTTAAATAGTTCGATCCATACAAGAATACCGTAGAAGCTCAGAGTCAGTTATTTTTTCAATTCTCATCGTAGTAGTAAGGCAAAATTTGCGTTCTCACAGACACAGGAATGGTGACATAATGCACAGAGTCACTCCAAGTCAAGCTTCCAAAGAAGTAACCTGTGTTGATTTTGTGTGTGGTCGAGACTTTGACTTTGAAAGAGACCCTTTTGGTCCTTGACTTGAACACTAGCGTCTTCGGCGTCACGGTCACTCTGACGCCCAACGGCGGCTCGACCGCTACTTTATAGACCGAGTTGAGTGGTCCAACATTAGTGAGGGTTCTGGTGAGAGTGACTTCTTCTTTGAGATTTGGGATTGTGATGGAAGGCAGATTGAAATCAAGAACTGATGGTCTGGGATTCGAACAGACTGTTCCATTTCCGACAAGCTGAGAGATTGATGACTCGTTGTAACCAACAGAGCACATGTAGAGAACATAGTCTTCAAGGCCCAAGTCATATACAAGACCTGGTTTTGCAGCTTTCTCTGGATTCACAAGGCCTCCACCATAGTCGAACGGATCAGCTAGCTTCCGAGGCGACCCTTCTGCAAAAATATGCTCTCCAAATGGATCTGTTCTCCAAGCTGCAGAGTAAATTAAATAAGCTCATCGAGATCAGTATTGTTCCGGTGAAGCTAATTCGATTGATTGGGTGAAGAAGATAAGAACCTGTAGTGACAATGGCTGATCTAATGGCAGCAGGAGACCAATCATGGTGCAGAGCTTTGAGAAGTGCAACAACTCCTGAAATAACAGGAGCCGCCATCGATGTTCCAGACATCATAATGAATCCGCGGTCGTTGAAAGTAGAATTTGTGGTTGTAGCCGCCAATATGCTCACTCCTGGTGCTGCTATATCCGGCTGCATTCATATGATTGATAACATCTTAGGCAAGATAATATGATGGGTCTGAAAAAAAGAACAAGCAAGGATTCTGTACTTTAAGGATCGCAGCTTCAATCGAATTAGGCCCTCTTGATGAGAAAGTCGCCACCTTTGTGCCAACTGGTTGTCCGACAAGTGTTCTAGAAGGTTGTATCTTCACAACAGGGGATCTGCAAACCACAAGTCCAGCGAAACATAGTCTCAGATACCACAAAATATCACTTGTTTTCTTACAGTTCTAAGTAGTGAAGATCTTAGTCAATATTTTCATACCCACTGGACCGTATGTAGAGAAGTATCTTAGTCCCGAGCTCGTAGTCGACAGCAACACAAGGGAAATCATCCAGACATGGTCGGAGAGTGTAGCCTGGGTGTCTTGCGATGATTACGCCGAGACCACCGGCGCTCTTCACAGAACTTGCAGCCTTCGATACAGCAGCACTGTAAGGTGATGTTGTGAAACACAATACGACTTTCCCCGCCATTGTAAGATTAGAATTGAAGGAAAGCTCCTCACAAGTACTGCAATACAAGAACCAGGGTGATGATGTCAGAGAATTGCCGTCCTCCATATAGAAAGATTTGGTGAACACTGAACATAGGTCTTAATAAGAAACTAGAGATTTAATATTACCCAGTAAAACTTTCGTCGCTGTTCCCTGGATTCTCTGGGTAAACCAAGCTAGTGAAGCCAAGTTCTGGACCTGTGTACATTGCTTGACCCTGCAATATAGTAGCCGAACTCACAATAAGACAAATATCATCATCAAATATTTGCAGAGTGAATGTTTTGAAAACATCTAAATTGAGGAGAACAACTAATGTATAGTATATATCTTGTTGTTACCAATATTGCTTTAGTGTTCCCAAGCGTAATAGGCGTGGCAAAGGACCGGTCTAGAGTAGTTGCAGCCACAGTCACGATCCAAGGAGCGGTGTTTGTCACGGTTTCAGCCTCAGGGCCAGAGTTACCACCAGCACAAACAACTGTGATACCCTTTAAGACTGCATGGAATGCTCCAGTGGTTATTGTATCGCGAATATCAGTTTCACCATACAGAGGAACCCCAGAGCCTAGAGAGAGAGACAGAACATCAACACCATCATGCACAGCCTCGTCCATAGCTTTCAAGATGTCAGCAGATGAACAAGTCGTATAGTCTTCATCATCCAGATACCAACAAGCCTTGTACATTGCTATATGAGCAAGAGGTGCCCCACCTCTTACAGTCCCTCCAGCTAGGCCCTTGTAGCTTACATTGGGCACAAACGAACCTCCAGCGATGGTGGCAACATGCGTACCATGACCATCAAGGTCTCTAGGGGAAATGAAGTCAAGTGATTCTGTGGAGTTGAAGCTTCCATGGCTCGCAAGAAAAGCATTGATGAAGTACTTTGCTCCTATGAGCTTTTTATTGCAGTGAGAGGAATTGAACATCTCTCCTGATTCACAGCCTCCTTTCCAGTGGCTCGGCACAGGCCCAATCCCATTGTCATTAAATACTTCAGATTCGGGCCATACTCCTACAACCACAAAAACATTTTAGTCATAGAGACTCTAAGAAGAGGAATCAAAAGCAAAACGAGACTTAAGAAATGTACACTGTAATGAGCAGAGAAGAAATGTACAAATAAAAACTTATACCTGTGTCGATAATGCCAATGATAATTTGTTCACCCATATTAGTTTCATCTAGAAGATTCTTTGGAGCAGTGGCGGAAAGGCCTAAGTAGTCCCAAGTCCGAGTTGTTGACAGCTTGTAAAAACTATCCGGTATGACATGAACAACTTCAGGTAAATCTGTCGCCAAAGAGCATTAGCAATGAAAACAAAAAATCGGATGGGCGTGCTGAGACAAATGAAGATGCCATGTAAATATATGCCGTAGGTGTCTGATTTCTGTGAAGCCAAGAAAATATGAGAATAAGAATGCTTACCCGCTATTTTCTTGGCTTGGGACTTGGTAAGCTTGGCTGCGAAACCTGAGAAGCCATGTCGGTAACTGTACACCATTGAATGATGGGCCTCCTCTTTACTGTAAACATGGAACAAACAAAAGAAATCTGAGTAACAGATTGAGACATTATTATACTTGAGGAAACAGAACTACCCTTACATACCTTCCAAGAACTGACCGCAACATCTGATGATGAGATTCCGTAACAAACTCGGGATCATCATGCTGCTTTTCACCCAAATACACTATATGAAGCTATTATTGATTATCACAACAGAACCAAACAAACAATGTTAGTCTCTCTGTTTATGTTGTCTGATCAAAAAATGACCTTCTATGATTGTTAGGTACCTTGCTCTCAGCACCGGCTCGTGCCACAAAACTGCTCTGCCCATTGAGAAATATTACCAAACTTAGCACCGCAAGAATTAATGTTC
The DNA here is from genome assembly GCA_900406555.1 of Pseudoturritis turrita. Classification (NCBI taxonomy): domain Eukaryota; kingdom Viridiplantae; phylum Streptophyta; class Magnoliopsida; order Brassicales; family Brassicaceae; genus Pseudoturritis; species Pseudoturritis turrita. Next base: position 616,869 of record OVBL01000114.1, read on the forward strand.
TGTAATTCCTCATTTCCAAGCAGAATGTCAGAGAGAGATGTAATTCTAATAAGGGAGGACTAAGAAATTTGTATAGATGTCTCCTAAGTATGTGTTTGAAATGTTCCTAAGTTCCATCATTGTCTAAACAATTATATGAAAAGCTGTGAGCTTGGTCAACTATAAGTATAGTTTATTGCAATGTAATGAATCAAACACACGTAACAGAGAGTAATTGAGATGGATGAGATCTATAATACCACAACAATTGGGTTTTCTCGGCACAGGAAAGTAGTCTGCTCCACGATCTTTTGTTAATTTCATAGCTTTGCTAAGGTATCTTCTTTTAGCTCCATAGATATCAGAAAAAGTCTATGGCTTTGCAAAGCATTATGCAATTTAGAAACGACATGGTCAAAGTTAGCTTCAACAATGCTCTCTGCAACAACCTAGTATAAAGTTTCCGACATAAATGTAAAGCTCTATCATCTTTCTTGGCGAATTGTCTGAAAACGAAATAAAGGATTTTGCACCTGGACTGAGTTTTCGGGGAATTACACGGTGGCCGATAAATTTCTGCGCCGGCGAGAAGACACTTCGTAGGCAAAACTCCATTATAAGAACCGAAACAGAGAGAGAGAGTGGGCCAAACCTTATTGGGCTTGGGCTTCTTAAATTGATAATGGGTTTTTCTATGATCCAACTGTAGACTCGCACGTCAAAATGAAAAATGAGAAAAACCTAATTGTTTAGACTTAGAGAACCTAATTCACCAGATTGTTTACCTAAAGGAACCCTAACAAATTTTTAAATATAAATTAAAATCCAGAAGAAATCAAATAAAAGCTTAACTTATTTATACGAAACGAACAAAAAAAAATTTAAGACGAAGGCCTTAAAATATAAATTGAAAACAAAACGCAATTGTGTTATCTTGGTATAACGATTTTGTTTTGCATTTTTCGGTTAAAAATTGACCCAAAAAAAAACAATTTAAGAATTATTGAAAACGAATAATGTTAACGGTTTTTTTTCTTTTTGCAATTTTCCTCACGAAAATCGAGACATGGGTTGGCTTTTTCTAATTTCTTGAATACTATTTGCAAAATCTATACTTGTGTTCACGTTTCAAAGAAAACAGTAACAACATCAACATAAATTCAACAAATTAAAAGAAAAGGAAAAAAATGAAGACCTGAACCAATAGAATCAATCATTATTGTTTCGATTTAAGCAACACATTCATAATTAATTAGTAAAACCTGACAAAAACAATGAGGCCGAAAAAAAAAAAAAGGAAAAACCGTAGTGGAATAATAATGAAGAACGAGTTATGGTCTCTGATGTATTGCGTTTTTACGCACTCTAACGTATGTTTTTAACAGTTTTTCGAGTCGTTTTTATGGTTTTAATGTCTTTTCAGGGTCAGAACATGTTTGGATGATAAAATAGGCGTAAGGAGCAAGGATTAGAGCAGAGTAGCGGAAAAAGACTCAGATCGATCGACCCACATATGGATCGATCGATCCAAGTCTCAAGCCAAAACATCGTAACATTTTGGATCGATCTGCTGAGACCAGATCGATCGATCCAATATACCGAGACTTTTTGGATCGACGTGAGAAGCTCAGATCGATCGTGCAATGATCAGATCGATCGATCCAAGCCTTTTTGGGCCAGAAAAAGGAAATTTTTAATTTCCTATTTTCACAGGGTTTTGCCGTTTTTCTCTCCAACGTTTTTTTTAGACATATATTCGAGTTTAAGCCATTGTTTAGGCTAAGCTTTTTCATACTCTTTCATACTTTGAGATTTTAGTTTTCTGCAATTCTGTAAGCCGTGGGAGACGAATCTCTGACTCTTCAATCGTTGAGAAGATTTCTGAACCTTATTTTAATTTATCATGAGTTTTTCTTCATCTTCGATTGCTTTGATTCTCCCCATGTCTGAGTAGATCCTTAGTTGAGTTTAGGGTTTTCAAAGGAGTTTATGAATCGTTGAATCAGACATAGATAGGGATTTATATCGTCTTCGTCTATTGTTATTCTTATTGCTTAGATTAAATTGATCACTTAATCTCTGATTTTAGGTTTAATCTATTCATCAAAAGTGTTATAGGTTGCTTGATAGAACTTAGGCGAGCAAATTTTCCTTACCAACGAAAGCTGATGTTAAGGCAATTTGTGAACATATCAAACCCATTCGTTAATGCTTGTTTAGAATTTTAAGATCAAACGACAGTTTAGATTCTTAGGTTGCTAGATAAAGTAGTTGATACCACGAAAGTGGATTGATTATACATTCATGTTTGAGTTGAGACTGCGTTCTATCATTTCCTGAATAATTGGCTGGTTCATTATCTCTGAATTCCTGCGAAACGCCCTAGAATTAACGCTTGTTTTTAATAGATTTTCACACCGTTTAAATTGCTATTTTCATTTGTTATTGCTATCAACGTTATTTCTATCATTTTAGCTTAATTCCATTCATAAGAATTCGTAGTGTTTCACTTGGTCCTCGTGGATTAGATCCCTAATTACTACTCCGTTTGCTGTGCACTTGCAGTGATATTTAGGGTTAAAACTCATTGTATCAAGTTTTTGGCGCCGTTGCCGGGGACCAATTGCGTTACCTTCGAATTTAAGTTTGAAGTTTAGACTAAGATTTACTAACTCTCTTTCTTGCATGTTTCAGGTGTATGCAGAGAAGAAGCAAAGGAGCTGACAACCTTTTCAACTTCGATAACCAGGAACTTGCGAGGTTAAAAAGGGAGAACAGGAAAACAAGGTCGAATCAAGTCACAATGGGTGATCAAATCGACAACAATGCACTCGCCACTGCAGCCGAACTTCAAAGGCTACAGCAGCAAGTGCAACAGTTGTTGCAACAGCAACGACCGCCTGCGATTGGGGATGCGGACACTCCCCATACTTTCTACCAGAACAGAGCTGCTATATGTCCACCAGCCATCGCTAGAAATGACTACGAGATCAAGCCTCAGATGATAGGTTTGGTGAAGCAGCATGTGTTCCATGGTCTACCCGCTGAGAATCCTATGGACCACATAGAGAACTTTGAGGAGATTTGCAGCACTACCAAGTCAAATGGGGTACCCGCTGACTACATTATGTGCAAACTCTTTCCCTTCTCTCTGGCGGACAAGGCATCGAGATGGCTCAAATCTCTGCCTCCTGGGTCTATCAACACTTGGAGTGAATGCAGAGCCACCTTCCTGGATCATTTCTACACTAATTCCAAGACGGCTTCATTGAGGAACAAGATCACTGCTTTCCAAAAACATTCGGGAGAGTCATTTTGTGAAGCTTGGGAAAGATTTAAGGAGTATCGCAAAGAGTGTTCTCATCATGGATACTCGGATGGGCAGATTCTAAGCATCTTCTATGATGGAGTAGAGTTGGATTACAAGAACGCTCTCAACGCTGCTAGCAATGGGGACTTCATGACTCAGAGTAAGGAAGGAGCCTACCAATTGATTGAGAACTTGGCTGCAAGTTCCAACAATAACTGTGCGGAGTATGATAGGTCCAAGCGTGTCAACAGCGTCGAGTCTCTGAAAATCGACGAGCTAAATGAGAAGGTGAATCTGCTCTTAAAGGCAAGTCAGAATCAGAGAGGCGTGCAGTATTGCGAGAATGGAGCAGACCCAGTTTTCTGTCAAGAGTTTACTCAAGAGTTCGCTGAAGAAGGGGTTGATGAGTTGCAAGAGGTGAACTATGTGAACGGGCAAGGGTTCGTGCAAAACAGGGGTTTTAACCAAAATTACATAAACCATCCAAATCTGTCATATCAGAGCACGAACGTCGAGAATCCGAAAGATCAAGTCTATCCACAGCACGTGAACGTTAAGGGATCACAATTTCAGGGAAAACTAACCGTGCAAAACGCGGGCGTTTCTGCTTTTCAGGGATTTTCAGGACAGACTGGCGTGCAAAATCAGGGCTTCCAGAAGAACTTCTCTCAGGGTTTTCAGGGAAATCAGTTCGTGCAAAATCTGGGCCAGAATAGATTTCAGGGGGATTTCCACAGAAACAGCCGTTCAACAACTTCCAACCGACTACACAAGCCCCATTCTAAGCCTCTACGAGCTCTGCGAACAACTCTGGTGATGATCTCAAGGTTCTCATGCAGCAACTCTTGCTCAACCAACAGAAATCTGCCAACGAGATCAATGTTAAGGTGGATAACATGTACAGCGATCTCAATGGCAAGTTTGAGTCGCTATCTACTCATGTGAAAAAGCTGGATACTCAGGTAGCTCAGACGGCCGAAGCAATCAAGAGACCACAGGGAGTCCTTCCAGGAAAGGCAGAGCAGAATCCTAGGAACGAGTTTGTCAATGCTATTACACTCAGAGGTGGAAAAGTGATAGAGTCTACTGCGCGAAAAGAGAAAAATGCCGATGAAGTCATTGACTTGGAAGAGAAGGACGATTCAGAAGCTGATCTGGTGAGAGAACCTGCAAGTGACACGACTGCAAAAGAACCACTACCTGCGCGTGTCTATGCTCCAAGGGTTCCATACCCTACTCGCCCCAAGAAGTCGTGAAAGGATTTAGAAGATGATGCTAGATGATCTAACGGTGAAACTCCCTCTTGCCGATGCAATCCAGATGATACCAGCGATGAAGAGATATGTGAAAGGCTTGGTGACAAGCAAGGTTTCTGGAGAAGATGACTTTGTCAAGGTTTCAAAAAACTACAGCGCCGTCCTTCAAAACAAGATGCCCAAGAAGTTTGGAGATCCAGGGAGGTTTGTTTTATCCGTGTAGATTGGAGCAATGACGTTTGCTTGTTCTTTGTGTGATTTAGGTTCAAGTGTCAACTTGATGCCATATTCCGTGGCTAAGCGACTTGGATTCACAAAGTTCAAGCCAACCAAAATCTCCTTGGTGTTTGCCAATCGTTCTGTGAAATTGCCGGTTGGGATTCTAGAGGACTTACATGTGAGGATTGGTAATGCCTTTGTTCCTGCAGATTTTGTGGTTCTGGAGCTGGAAGAAGAGCCAAAGGATCCCCTCATCTTGGGACGACCTTTTTATGCACTGCTGGAGCTATCATAGACGTGAAGAATGGGCGAATAGATCTCCACCTGGGAGACATTATCATGAAGTTTGAGATGGACAACCTGCTGAAAAAGCCTATGTTGGATGGGCAGACATTCTCGGTCGATGACTCACTAGAGATCTCTAATGAGGCTGCAGAAGAGATTCTAGTCGATGACCCATTGGAGATTGCTTTGACAAGGGCTGCAAACGAGCATGGATTTTTGAGTGATGACGCGACTGGGTATACAGAGATGTTGAACTCGGGCCAGATTTTTGGGAAGATGGTCGCCTACATGAGCTTGGACGAGGCTGTCGAGAAATCTCCAGCAGCAATCTTTCCTGCATCATCTAACCCATGGAGCGAGCTGAAAGCTCCTAAGGTAGAACTCAAAACACTCCTAGCCCAGTTAAGGTACGCGTTTCTAGGTCCTAACTCTTCTTACCCTGTGATCATCAATGCTGATTTGAATAATGCGGAGACTGCTTTGCTTTTATGTGAACTTAGAAAGTATCGCAGGGCCTTAGGCTATTCACTGGATGATATCACAGGCATTTCACTTGATCTTTGCATGCACAGGATCCATCTAGAAGATGAGTTGATGACTTCTATACAACATCAGAGACGGTTAAACCCGAATCTAAAAGATGTTGTAAAGAAGGAGATAATGAAAATTCTAGAGGCGGGCATCATATACGCTATCTCTGATAGTAGATGGGTGAGCCCGGTCCATGTTGTGTCAAAGAAAGGTGGAGTGACTGTGGTTAAGAATGATAAGGACGAGTTGATCCCAACTAGGACTATCACGGGCCATCGTATGTGCATCAACTATAGGAAATTGAACTCTGCTACTCGTAAAGATCATTTTCCTTTGCCCTTCATTGATCAAATGCTTGAGAGGTTGGCTAACCATGCTTACTACTGTTTTCTAGATGGTTATTCTGGTTTCTTTCAGATTCCTATCCATCCAGACGATCAGGAGAAGACCACATTCACATGTCCCTATGGCACTTATGCTTATCGCAGAATGCCATTCGGCTTGTGTAATGCACCAGCCACGTTCCAAAGATGCATGATGTCGATTTTCACTAACATGATTGAGGACAGAATGGAAGTTTTTATGGATGATTTTTTTGTCTATGGATCTTCTTTTTCTGTTTGTCCTTCTAATTTGTGCAGGATATTACGACGCTGTGAGGAAAAGCATCTTGTGTTGAATTGGGAGAAGTGTCACTTCATGGTCAGAGATGGGATTGTTTTGGGACACCGAATTTCAGAAAGTGGCATCGAGGTAGACAAGGCAAAGATCGAGGTGATGACAAGTCTGCAACCACCTGATTCTGTCAAAGGGATTAGCAGTTTTCTGGGACATGCTGGGTTCTATAGGAGGTTCATCAAGGATTTTTCCAAGATTGCTAGACCTTTGACGCAGCTTTTCTGCAAGGACGTGAAGTTTCACTTCGATACCGCTTGTCTTGAGGCCTTTCTTACAATCAAGGGAGCACTTGTTAGCGCACAAATCGTCCAACCACCAGATTGGGAGCTACCTTTCGAGGGAATGACTGATGCTAGTGACTACGCGGTAGGGCCTGTTTTGGGACAAAGGAAAGAGAAGAAGCTTCATGTCATCTACTATGCGAGTAGGACTTTTGATGATGCTCAATGCAAGTACGCTACAACAGAGAAAGAGCTTCTTGCCATAGTATTCGCTTTCGAGAAATTTTGGTCCTATCTTGTTGGGTCTAAGGTGATTGTACACACGGATCATGCTGCTTTGAGGTATCTTCTCACCAAGAAGGATGCCAAACCTAGACTGCTACGATGGATTCTCCTACTGCAGGAGTTTGATTTGGAGATTAAAGACAAGAAAGGCATTGAGAATGGTGTTGCGGATCATTTGTCTCGACTACGTGTAGAGGAGGATGTCCCAATGGACGATTGCCTTCCTGAGGAGCATGTGTATGCCATCAGCCTTGGAAACATGGACCATTACACACCTTCTCGCGACACCACGCTACCAGAGATCCCTTGGTTTGGTGAGATTGCGAACTACTTGGCTGCAGAAAAGGAACCCGAGAACTTTGTTGGGTATAAGAAGAAGAAGTTCTTGAGAGACATCAGACGTTACTTCTGGGATGAGCCATACTTGTACAAGCAGTGTTCAGACGGAGTTTTTAGACGATGCATTTCAGAGGACGAAGTCCCGGGTATTCTCTTTCATTGCCATGGTTCTAATTATGCAGGGCACTTTGCTACTTTCAAGATGGTGTCCAAAGCTCTACAAGCTGGTTTCTGGTGGCCAGCTATGTTTAGAGATGCTCATGCTTTCGTCTCCAAGTGTGATTCATGTTGTGGGAGTCGAAACTCGCACAACCAAAAAAACTTGTAAAGAGATTTGGGGATTCGACAAACTTCTATGTAAAGAAACCAAGAACAGAGATCCAAAGATGGAGATTTTATTCAAGTTGTTTTGAAAGCTCTTTGTAAAGCAATAAGTGTTTTGCTAGGTCAAATTTCGGATCCCTTTTCTCAAAGGGGGACATGTTTATTTATACAAGGATAAGTCGGCTAGGCTTTTTCCTAAAAGACAAAGGAAAAACTCCCTTGTTCTTCGAGAATCCTTCTCCAGTTCGGATATGGGCTACTCACTTCGATTTGCTATTTTGGCCCACCAAACTACTGCGGCTCTTTGCCTCGGCCCAACAATATATCGGGCAGGTTCCTTTACTGGGTCATTGGTAAGTCGGCTCGTCGCCTATCTCGTCTGCTTCCCCCACTGCCGAGCCAGAAGGAGTCGTCGTCGTTGGCCGTCAAATTACCTTAACACCGAACCAGAGAAATGTCGGCTCATCACCATCCCTCAATGCCGAGCCGAAGGAGAAATGGCTCGTCGCCTTTCTTTTTCACCGAGCCAAAGAGAGGTTGGTTCATGTCCAAGTGTTTGGCTCGTCGCTGAGTTGTGGTTTACCAGCATGTTGGCTCGTCACTCCTTTCTCCTTGCTGCCTAGCCAAGATGTTGGCTCGTCATTCCTTTCTCCTTGCTGCCTAGCCAAGATGTTGGCTCGTCATTCCTTTCACCTTGCTGCCTAGCCAAGATGTTGGCTCGTCACTCCTTTCTGCCTAGCCAAGATATTGGCTCGTCTCTCCTTTCTGCCTAGCCAAGATGTTGGCTCGTCACTCCTTTCTCCTTGTTACCTAGCCAAGTGTTGGCTCGTCGCTCCTTTCTCCTTGTTACCTAGCCAAGTGTTGGCTCGTCGCCTGCTTCTTACTGCCGCCGAGCCAAGAGTTTGCGCTTGCTTGGCTAGCCTTGTCTCCATACTTAGTCTTATCAGCAGTTGATCTTGATGAAGTGAAAACCGACCCCAACACATGTCAAAGGCAAGGGAACATAAGCAAGAAGAACGAGATGCCTCAGAATTTTATCTTGGAGGTTAAGGTGTTCGACGTTTGGGGTATTAATTTCATGGGTCCGTTCCCATCTTCTTATGGAAATCAATACATCCTTGTCGCAGTGTACTACGTGTCTAAATGGGTTGAAGCGCTGGCTAGTCCAACCAATGATGCCAAGGTAGTTTTGAAGATGTTCAAATCTGTGATCTTTCCGCGTTTTGGGGTGCCTCGAGTTGTAATCAGCGATGGTGGATCTCACTTCATCAACAAGGTCTTTGAGGGTCTTTTGAAGAAGCATGGGGTAAAGCATAAGGTAGCCACCCCTTACGATCCACAGATGAGTGAGCAAGTTAAGATTTCTAACAGGGAGATTAAGAGCATTCTGCAGAAGACTGTAAGCACCACAAGGAAAGATTGGTCCGTGAAGCTTGACGACGCTCTTTGGGCGTATAGGACTGCTTACAAGACACCTTTGGGAACGACACCATTCCATCTCGTCTATGGAAAGTCTTGTCATCTTCCAGTGGAGCTCGAATACAAGGCAGCTTGGACGGTTAAGTTGTTAAATTTTAACATCAAGCCTGCTTCTGAGAGACGTTTGATGCAACTTAACGAGCTTGATGAGATTCGTCATATGGCCTACGAGAATTCGAGGATCTACAAGGAGGGGACTAAGGCCTACCATGACAAGAAGATCATTCCAAGGAACTTTGCTGCAAATGATCAGGTGTTGCTCTTCAATTCTCGCCAGAAACTCTTCTCTGGAAAGCTGCGATCGCGATGGTCTGGTCCGTTCACCATCAAAGAGGTAAGACCGTATGGAGCTGTTGTGTTGCTGGACACTGCAGGAGGAGAATTTGTGGTTAATGGTCAACGCCTAAAGCCATATCTTGCTGATACCGAAATCACTGAAGGATACACCGTTCCCCTCAGTGATCCGCCTCAAGCCTAGACGGCATCCAAGTCAAGCTCATGACTTAAAACAAACGCTTGGTGGGAGGCAACCCATCGGTAAGTATACATACTTAGCTTTTCATTTGTTTTCTAATTTTTAGTTTTCGTTTTCACCGTTTTAGGATCTTCAAAAAAAAAAAAAAAAAAAGGACGGATCGATCGATCCAGACTCATATCGATCGATCCAGTCACCCAGCCAAAAGCCGAAAGTGTTCAGATCGATCGATCCAGATCCCCGGGTAAGTTTCCTTTTCGAAATTTCGGTTTATTTCACTTGAACCAAACCGAAAAACACGTTTTTATCAATCCAAAATCCTTTTTCAAGATCAAAACACGATTTTCTTCTCCTCTTCACCCCTCCCATCGACGATTTTTGTGCCTATCTCACTCGGATTTTCCTCCTATTTCTGATTATATAACCCATTCACTCGATCTGCAAAGGTACGTCATTCTATCTTCGATTTTCAGTCAGAAAAATATTTTAGAAAAGTTGGAATTTAGGTTTCTACTTGTTCTTAGATGATTTTCGTGGCTTGATATTGACTCCTAGGATGATTTCGACTACCATTATGCCTTGTTTCATTGATTTGAGTTTATGGACTTGAAATTTCGATTTTTAGAGAAATTTTTGGAAAATTGTGATGAAAATTCGAATTGGATTGATTTGGATAGTGATTGTGGCATGTTTGTTGCATTGGTGGTTGGAATTGCTTGTGATACTGCACGATATTCAGATATTTGCAAATTTCTACTCGTTTGTGTATTTTTCCGGAAAATTCGATAAATATACGTTTTGTTTGAATTTTGCAGAAAATGGTTAAAACCGGCGGCTCTGTCAGGAAAAACCCAACAAGGGGTCAAGCGCCACCACAGCCACGATCACAAGTCGACCAGAATGCACATTCTTCGAGGCGCAGAAAAGACAAAGGCATAGCACAAACTTCGGTCCCTCATGTCGCGGAGGAGGAGTACGAGGAGGACGAAATAGAGCGAACAACTGCTCCATGGCCTAGACCGGACAACACTCCCATTATGGAACCCATGATTCCAGAGATTCCTCACATGACAATTGGGGAAATGCAGAGATCCTCCCGTTACATAAACCGTCGGTATGGAGATGCCTGGGCAATACACAATTGCATCTGCTACAATGGTCTGCCTCGGGTTGAGATGGCGCCCACTAAATTCATTTGTGAGAGGACTTTGCAGAGGATGGGCATAGCGGATGATGTGAGAACCGTGTTGCAGAGGATGGTCCTAGGCACACTTGCGTATCAGACGTATCCCCTCTACCCGGAGTTGGTCAGACAATTCCTAGCCTCTGCAGAGATCAAGTACGAGGACATCGCAATCAATGTCCCGAGTGAAGGAAAGCTTTCATACTTCTCCAGCGGTCTCCTCTACGAGATTTCACTCAACGAGTTAGGTAACCTCTACGACTTTGATACTCACAGAGAAAGTTGCAGGTTCCCGGATGACTTTCCCCAAGCTGCTGAGCTGTGGCATTTGATTGGGTCCGAGCCTTACACATCACGGGAGGCTAAGCTGATATTGATCCGTAACCCGGTGATTAGAGTGGTTGTTAAGATCATCGGGCATAGCTTGTTCGCTAAGGAGGAAGCAGGTTCTTTGAGTTTTGATGAGTTGCAGATGTTGCACTACGGGCTTCCTTCTTTTGTTCGTGACATCTACCATGAGCCACCTCAATTTGGGCTCAACACGCACTTTGGAGCGATTTTTGCTGCAGTTTTGGTCGGGAAGAAGTTTCGAGGGCTCAACACTTCGCGACAGAGGACAGAGTGTGTTGGGAGCCTCTTGACTCCTATTTTCAAGTACCATGAGATTGATCTCACTGCGACCAAGTGTGTCGACACACTCGACCATTTTGATGAGCAGTACTTTAGGAACAGCATCATTCTCAAGGCTGGCCTGAAGTATCAGTTCCATGATCGCGAGGGAGTCTCTCATCTGTGCCAGCTACCACTTCCAGCCCTCACCGCCCTCACATCCAGGAAAACCTGGAGTTCTTACCTGCACCCGAGCTTCTGTGTGCCGCTGCACCTCAACGACGGAGTAGTTCTTCGCGACCCAGTACTTCACAGCCTCACCTGGAGGATGATCGAGTGCCAGAATTCACTGCACAGCAGATGTTCAGGCACATGCTACAATGGAAGACAAGACTTTGATACTCCCAGAGGACCTGCAGATGCTACAGACGAGGCTCGTTGGGCCTGGATGGTTGAGTCCTAGAGGACCAACAACTCCATGATGCAGAGGATTTGGGGAGCACTCTCTAGGCTCACATGCCCGAGGCCACCATCATGGTTTCAGAGCCTCCACCTCTAGTCGTCCCGCCCCCATTTCTGTCGTTCATGATGTTGCTGGACACAGGACTCCTGATGAGGATGAGTCTGACGATGGACCATGCCTTTCTAGGCGTAGGAGAGCACCGGGAGTCCGAGAGAGTGTCAGCCCAGATGACCGTCCTTGATTGCAGTATTCTCTCTATCTCCCTTGTACTTTTTTCCCTTTTTCATTTTTCTTTTTATGTACCTTTTTGCGTAAGTCGTATCCTTCTTCTGATTTATTTTCACACCGGAGACGGTGTGAAGTAAGTCTGGGGGAGGGTATTTGCTGGGACTAACGCCATTTTTCTTTGTTTTGTTTATCTTGAGTCATTTTGATATTTTTATTGAGTCAGTCCAAGATGTTTTATCGAGTCAAAACTCTGTTGGTATTATGATATTTCTCTTGATTTGTTGTCTGATTTTTCTATCTTAGTGACCATTATTGCAGAATCCATTCAGATTTGACCAATGAAAAATCCAAAAGCTGACTAGCTAACTAGAGACATCCACATTTCCAACAGAATCCACTAAGCCCGAGCTAATTTCTGAGCTCTTCCTTTTACCTCATCAGACGTGATTGATGCTCATAGGGTCTGACTCCTTGTTCGTTGCCTGACAAACACATCATGTGTGAAACATAATGGTACTCCTCTCCCTTATCCTAAAAATAATAAAGCAGAAAAGATGAAAGGATTTCCTCTTGGGTAAAGGGCTAGGAAAATTTCCTATGATCTCATTATTTTACTTTGAGAAGAATGATCACACAAGGGTTGGAAGCGAGGTTAGAAAAATTTCCCGTGATACCATTATTCGCCTACGCCTTTGAAATAAATAAATAAAAAGAGAAAAGAAAAGACGAAAACAAATAACAAGTCTGGGGGAGAGAAAGAGTACCAATGATCGTGTGAGTGGTTGTCATGGTATTGGACGGGAATGAGTCTATAAGATTCTTGACATTGAGATCACTAATGAGACCCAGCAATGAAAGGCTTATGGACAACGTTGTGAAATTATGGGTTAAATCTGGAAGGCTGCGAATGTCTGCGGAGAAGTACATGATGGTTCGGTTAAGATTGGTTCTGAAATATGTGGATTATAAGGTGAATGATCATTACAACATTTTAAAGAGAAGGTGAGTTTCCGTGATTTTTAAACTTCGACTCTATATTTAGTATTTGCTTGAGGACAAGCAAAACGCTAAGTCTGGGGAAGTTGATGTATTGCGTTTCTATGGTTTTAGTGTCTTTTCAGGGTCAGAACATGTTTGGATGATAAAATAGGCATAAGGAGCAAGGATTATAGCAAAATAGCGGAAAAAGACTCAGATCGATCGATCTAGACTGGATCGATCGATCCAAGTCTAGATCGATCGATCCAATATACCGAGACTTTTTGGATCGACGTGAGAAGCTCAGATCGATCGTGCAATGATCAGATCGATCGATCCAAGCCTTTTTGGACCATAAAAAGGAAATTTTTAATTTCCTATTTTCACAGGGTTTTGCCGTTTTTCTCTCCAACGTTTTTTTGAGACATATATTCGAGTTTAAGCCATTGTTTAGGTTAAGCTTTTCATACTCTTTCATACTTTGAGATTTTAGTTTTCTGCAATTCTGTAAGCCGTGGGAGACGAATCTCTGACTCTTCAATCGTTGAGAAGATTTCTGAACCTTATTTTAATTTATCATGAGTTTTTTTTCATCTTCGATTGCTTTGATTCTCCCCATGTCTGAGTAGATCCTTAGTTGAGTTTAGGGTTTTCAAGGGAGTTTATGAATCGTTGAATCAGACATAGATAGGAATTTATATCGTCTTCGCCTATTGTTATTCTTATTGCTTAGATTAAATTGATCACTTAATCTCTGATTTTAGGTTTAATCTATTCATCAAAAGTGTTATAGGTTGCTTTTGATAGAATTTAGGCGAGCAAATTTTCCTTAACCAACGAAAGCTGATGTTAAGGCAATTTGTGAACATATCAAACCCATTCGTTAATGCTTGTTTAGAATTTTAAGATCAAACGACAGTTTAGATTCTTAGGTTGCTAGATAAAGTAGTTGATACCACGAAAGTGGATTGATTATACATTCATGTTTGAGTTGAGACTGCGTTCTATCGTTCCCTGAATAATTGGCTGGTTCATGATCTCTGAATTCCTGCGAAACGCCCTAGAATTAACGCTTGTTTTTAATAAATTTTCACACCGTTTAAATTGCTATTTTCATTTGTTATTGCTATCAACGTTATTTCTATCATTTTAGCTTAATTTCATTCATAAGAATTCGTAGTATTTCACTTGGTCCTCGTGGATTCGATCCCTAATTACTACTCCGTTTGATGTGCACTTGCAGTGATATTTAGGGTTAAAACTCATTGTATCAGTTTCGAAGCAATGAAGTCCGTCAAGCTCAGGCACAAATCTCAGTGTCTTCTCCACCACCAAAACCTTCTTTGATGTATTCGACATGGCTTGAACACCGGAGGAAGAAGAAGATGAGGAGCCATTGAAGGATGAATCAACAGTAACTTTGCTACTCATAATCTTTGCGGACAAAGAATCGAACATAGAGAATAAGAATTCATGATTCTATAATTAGGAAGAAAAAAAACACTTTTTAATTCGACTTGGAGAGAGATCCTTAAAACTCCGAAAATGTTTTGTGGGTTTTGTGAAGAAGAAGAGTAGAAAAGAGGTTTGTTTATATAGAAACTTACTTTTTTCTTCAAAATTTTGTTTCCTTTTTTCTTCAAAATTTTGTAATTAGTTTTCTTTTCTCCTTTTTCCATTAGGACAAAGCGTGTGATATGCCTAGAGCAGCCAACTGGACGTGTCTGTGTCCAATGAACATATCCGTGCGGACACTTCTTTTTGCGGACTATAATTTGGACATATATGTGTCCACAACGGACCAAAAATGTTAGTGACAAATCATAGGCCGTCCGCAGTTGATGAATATAAAAATTTAACCAATAAATGGTTATAACTTTAACGGACCAAAAATGTTAGTGACAAATCATAGGCCGTCCGCAGTTGATGAATATAAAAATTTAACCAATAAATGGTTATAACTTTAAGGGAGAGTTACTATAATGACCTTGAAATGTATCAAAATGACTAAATTGAACTCTATTTTTATAAATTACTAGAATATTTTTCGTACCTATTATATCCTTATAACCCTTTATTAGGAAAAACGTATTTACGAAACTGTCATTACTATTTTTTTCCACGTCAGCAGAAATTGCATTTAATTACGAAAAAACTTGTCATTTAATTACGGAGGGTGCCATTGGAATTTTCGGATCACAACAAATCTCTGCGTTCCAATGGTGGCAGACTTATGTAGAAATGGCAGACTTATTTAAGTATGGTAGATTTGTTTAGAGAACGGCATATTTGTTTCGCAAATTTTTTTTTTTGACAGAAGACTTATTTTTTTGAGTAGATTTATTTTTCGATTGGCAGACTTGTTCGTCGGACAGCAGATTTGTTTAGTGAACGGAAAATTTATTTTGCTACGACATGGTAGATATTTTTATGTATGGCAGATTTAAAGTGTATGACATATTTGTTTGGCAGACTTGTTAATAATGAGGGCAGATTTGTCGGATATTGGCAGAGTTATTGAGTTTATTGGGAGCAGATTTATTAAATCGTCGCAGACTTTTTACTATTGGCGGCAGACTAATACAAACTTATTTATTACTAGACTAGACCTATAGTGACAGCAGATTTAATTTTAGTGATGGCAGATTTTTATTTTCACGGTAGATTTATTCGTAATGGTAGCAGAGTTATGTCGTTTTTAACAGCAGACTTATTTCTTACTGGAATAGCCTTTTTTGGCAGACTTATGTATTTGTGTTGTGGTAGATTTTAAGTGGCAGATTTGTTAGTTTGACAGATATATTAACCACAACGGCAGACTTATTGGCAATTTATTTTTTCATCAAAATCCCAACATTTTTGTGAAATTCTAGTTTTGCCCCGGGAAAAACCATGGTTCATAAATAAGTCTGCCGCATCAATACCAATAAGTTTGCGGCAATAGTGACATGAATATGGTTTAACATATCAATTTTTTTTTGTAAGATATAATCATCGACTACATCATGTTTTGGACTCCATGACGAAATATTGTAACTGCAGAGCTTGTTGAAATGATGAATACTCACATGCCCGGCCCTGAGCATATACCGAAACTTATGGATAAAAGCAAAAAGGCCCATAATTAACAAACTAATAGTTTCTTAGGTCAAATTTGTGATTTTTATCTTTAAAAATTATGATTTATCTTTTTAATAGGGTCCATTTTTTTATTTCGTATCAGACCTCATAAATCTCAGGATCGGGCCTGAATATACATCGACTCGACAAGATGTTTTCAATACTTAGCAAAATTGTGAGATAAATCAACACTTAGCCAAAATTTGAGTGAACGGTAAGTATATGGTTGATGAGAGAATGTGTCTTAAAAAACAAAGATAGAGAGCTACATAGAGATAAACAAGGGCCTATATGGGCCCATAATAGTATTGGTCCACTATGCTATTTTACCACTATGGACAACATTGTGCGTTTGAAATTCATGTAAATTTGAATTTGTGAACTTAAATATTTGTATGTAAACGTATTATATGCTGAAATTGCATGTTTAAAAAATCAAGTAAAATAGATACGTAAAATAGCCATCACAATTCACAACATTATGACTTCGTTGATATCGCTTTCTATCTCTAATTATTAAACAATAAAGTTCATTTTATCATCATTCAAATCTCTTTAAAATTGGGTTATATATTCATATATCACTGTTGGTTAAAACAATGATGAATGTAAAAAGAAATTAATATGTTCTTTTAGCTGCAAAATTTACAACAACAAATGAGCATCATACTTTCAGTGTCAACAACTATATGCTCTTTAGAGATGATATTCTTTGTTTGGTGACTACCCTACAATTCCTCCTCACTTCTTTATTTTGGTACAAATTTAGGAACCATGTTTCTTATGTCTCGCGCGTCTAACATATCATTCATCTCATCAAGTAAATACACCAGTCAATAAATATACACACGATATAAATCTATCATCACATACATAATTCTACAATATAATTATGCCATCAAGTATATATAAATCTACCATCAAGTATATATAAATCTGTCATCAAGTAAATCAGAATGGCAACATATGTAAATAATCATATAATATGTCTGTCATAACGTAGATAAGTATACAATATAAATCTATCATCCAATAAATAAGTCTGCTTCCATATGTAAGTAATGTATAATATAAATCTTTCATCATGTACGTAAAATTACATATAATTATGTCATAAATATGAGCAGATTTATTTGTTTCAAAACATACATATTAAGAAATTTGTCGCAGACTTATTTGAATCATAGCAGACTTATTTTGTCGACAGACTTAAGTTTGGCAGACTTGTTTTTCATTGACGCATTTCATCGAACACCTTGCATGCAGTGATTTTCTGCAACAAATCTGCAGAAAAAAATATTGGATTTTGACCAAATTATAGTGGATATGCAACGAATCTGCAGAAAAATAGGGTTTACGATTTTACAAAAATATTTTTGATAAAACAAACCAAATTCAAAACTTAGAGGAAACCTACTCACGGGACAGCAGTGACGAAGACCAACGGCTCCACGACGGTGACCAAAAGACCATTTGAAGATGAACAGTCACAGAAAAATGTATGAAGAATTTTTCGATAAAAAATGGCTGAGAAAAAGAGAGAGACAAAGGGCGTGGCGGAGAGAGATATGCGACAGAGATATGCGACAGATCTAGAAAAAACGATGAAGAACCAGAGATTAGTCATGGAGAAATGGATGAAGACAACGAGAGAAAGAAAGGAGAGAGAAGCAATGACGGTAGAGAGATGAAAGAAATATTTTTAGGGTTTTTTTTTCCAGTTTTTATACATAATTTCTTTTTTTTTGTAAAAAATAAATGAAAATGGCATGAATTGTAAATATGTAGTTTTAAAAAGGGTTATAGGTCTTTTGACAAAATATTAAGATTGTTTTAGTTAGACCTTGCTCACCAAAGTTGTTTTAGTAATAAACCCGCTTTTCAAGATTTTTGGTAATTTTCCTAACTTTAAATATAATATTATAACTTTAAAATGTGATCATTGGATCGTCAATTTGTAAATGGCATCTTCTAAATTTTAAAGAAAAATTATTGAAATTACAGAGCATATGCTTATCTTTATTTATGTATATTTCGTCTCTTTGCCTTTCCCTTTAAATACCTTCCCACCACATACTTAGGACACTCACAAAGCAGATTCAAAATATAAGCAGCCAGAAACACCTCAAGCAGATTCATAAATATCCATCACCATGTTCCATAAAAACAGATAACAAAGATAAATTGTCCAAACTAAAAGCTTAAGTACTTGACAAAGGACTGATGAAATGACAAAGTTTAACTATTTGATACAGTAGCAAAAGTTAAAAGTTAAAAGCCTAGAGGAGAAAGACAAGAAACACAAAACCATCTCTCCGGATATGTAATAGCATCTTCTTTATCCTCCTCAATAAACCTGAATTCATCACCTGAAAATATGAAACCAGATAAATCTTATAACCAACTTAGTTAGAAAACATATCATCACAATGAAAATGCAAATAAAATATACAAATAGTTACCAATTTATTGAAATCCACGTAACCAATTCCTTGCTTGCACAAATTAATGATTAGACATTTGTAGGTAGGAGACAGCTTCTATACTTGTTAAGCACACGACTGCATATGCTAAATGATGATTCAGACACCATCATTGTTATAGGAATGCTAAGAATATCACAAACCATACACGACAATTCTTTAAAACGATTTGAGTTATCTTTCCAATATGCCAAGACATTCAAATCTTTTAAAAGAACTATATCCAAAAATGGCTCATTTGTCTAAATGTGACTTTCCATTGCAACCACCAGAATTTTGAGAGAAAAAAAAATGCACCAGATGCTGAAGATATAGATATCATCGCGTCAAAATTAGAGAAATACACATAGATAAATGATTAATCAACCCTCAAACACATGAATAAGAGAACACTTGCAATGTATCTTGCTGGAATATCTTCTTGCAAAGGTTCTGCTTGTGAAGTGGCAGAGGTGTTGATCCTTGTATTTTTCTTATAAGCTTTAAAAAGCTTATACATTTTGGAGTGCACATGATTCAACCTAAGTTTACAAGTGGATGAATCTAAAGTGTTGAAACAATATTCTAGGAATGTAAACCTCAATATTGGATCAAATACCGTAACAATTGCAAGAATATCACTATAACCTTCCCAGTATTTGTCAAACTTCACCTCATAAATATATATCACCATATCAATAATTTTCTGATCACAAGAATCCTCATGAGCACTCAACCAACTCTCAATCTTACAAAATTGCATGAAATACAAGTTTGCAGTATGATAAGATAAGCCATAAATCATATTTGTCATTTCAGCAAATGGACTCAAGAACTCGCATACCAATTCTCCTCTTCTCCACTATAATTCATGGAAAACTCGTATATCTAGTCTTTACCTCTGCATGTCTACGTAAGGCTTCTTTAAACTTGATTTCTCTAGAGAGCATCAGATGAGAAGAATTCCAACGAGTTGTAACATCTAAAACTATACCTGCTTTAAGCTGAATTCTAAAAGTTTCATTGAAACATTTTTTCTCTAAACTCATATATCTTTACAAACTTGACACTATCTCTGATTTCTGCAAAGCTTCACTAATTATAGCTAATCCATCTTGCACAATAAATGTGCGAAGAACATCTTACATGGAAAAACTTCTCATTGCACACCAAATCTTTTTGAAGATGTCTCTTTACTCTTTAGAATACATTGCATTGTATCATTTGAAGAAGCATTGTCCACTGTAAGAGAAAACATTTTCCTCTCTAATCCTCAGTCCTTCAGTAGCTCAATTAGTTTCATTGTTATAACAAAACCAGAATGAGGAGACGAAGAAGACAATAACTTTGTTTTCAAATTCCAATCATTATCCATATAGTGGGACGTTGTCAAACAAATATAACCCTCAATAGTGATAACTCGCCAAAGATATGTTGTCAAACAAATCTTAATAGGACTATCAGTCAATATTTCCTTAAGTTTTTTTTTCTCCTTCTCAAAAATCTTTAATACATATGTTGCTGTTGTATTTCTACTACTTCTACTACAGAACTGAATATCAGGATTAGCATGCAAAAGCCTATCTAATCCTTTTATACTCAACAAAATAATATGGAAGACCATGCTCAATTATGGCTAATGCAATCATTTCACGAAAAAACTAGCATATCTAGCTTTCTAGTACTATTTCCAGAGGTATGTGGACAACCTAATTTCATATGACGAAGCAATGATGTACTTCCACTTCTATGTAGATCTAAAAATACATGCAATTTACAATAATTGCATCTAATATCATGTTTACCATGAGGTAATTTTTCTCTAATTATCGTAAAGTTTTTCCAACACTTAGAGCGATGTAATTTATACTTTTGTTTTTCTCTGCACTCTCTTAAAGATCGCCTTCATCCATCACAGGATCATCCATATCTTCATCACTCAAATTGTTTCATCATTCAAGTTTAGAACGTCATTATCCATTTTCTATATCTCAAACAACAAAAGAGAAACCACATAGTCATCACAAGTCAATTTTCTATAATAATAAAATATCATATCACACCAGAACAAACAAATAAAATGTTTCATTACAGAATAAACACAAATCAGTCTTGATATATTCAGCTCCTTCTACAATTAAACAGAATACCAATACGTTTAGAAAACAACAAAACTTTTTTTCCATTTCTCTAACAATGTTCCAAGTAAAGAAGTTATACAGTGATTAGCACTAATAAAGAAGACTTTGAGAAGGTAAACACACACTCTGGAAATAGTCTATTTAACTTATGCAATGTTAAATAATAATGATGAAGTTTCTATGAAGGCAAACACACACTCTCGAGTAATTATCAGCACAGGATTGTTATTTTGTTAGCATTATGCTTTTTACATGTTCTTCCACACAACAATATAGTATTTGAGCAGTTCTTTTCACAAATCTGCTTTTGGGTTACATCAGTTTTCGTCGTAGTATCGTTGCAAGATTTGGGTTCTCACAGATATTGGGATTGCCACATTGTGTAGATTGTCAGTCCAAGTCAAGCTTCCAAAGTAATAGCCAGTGTTTACTTTGTGTGTTGTCGAGACCCGAACCGTGAAAGATAACTTTGTGGCTGTAGAGTTGAACACTAGTGTTGTTGGCGTAACAGTCACATAAACACCAATTGGAGGATCGATCACGACCTTGTATACCGAGTTGATGGGTCCAACGTTAGTGACAGTTCTGGTGAGAGTGACTTCGTCTTTGAGATTTGGGATTGTGATGGAAGGCAAGTTGAGATCAAGAGCAGAAGGCTTGGGATTAGGACACACCGTTGTTTTTCCGAGGACTCGGGAAATTGAAATGTCACTGTAATCAGCAGAGCACAAGTACAAGACATAGTCATGTGTTTTCATGTCGTATACGAGACCTGGTTTTGCAGCTTTCTCGGGATTCACAAGGCCTCCTCCGTAATCAAACGGATCAGCTAGCTTGCGACTTGATCCGTCTGCGAAAATGGGTTCTCCTGATGGATCAGTTTTCCAAGCTGCAATGTCAAAATGTGCTTCCAAAAGATCAATAACTTCTTCTTAAGATCTTTACTAGTCAGTGTAACAAAGCATTTGAAGATGATAAGAACCTGTGGTGACAATAGCTGATTTGATAGCAGAAGGAGACCAGTGAGGGTGTAATGATTTGAGGAGCACTACAACTCCTGAAACTATAGGAGTAGCCATTGATGTCCCTGACATCATAGCAAACCCTCTGACGCTCAAAGAACTATTAGGAGAAATAGCTGCTAGTATGTTCACACCAGGTGCTGCTATATCCGGCTGTATTAACAGAAAACCGGTCATCAAATAATTGCAAAACAGAGATTCTTATTTGATGTATGGAAGGGTCTGATATACCTTGAGAATCGCTGGAGAAATCGAATTGGGCCCTCTTGATGAGAAAGTTGCTACCTTTGTCGTAACGGGGTTTCCAATGAGCGTTCTTGAAGCATGTATCTTTACAATGGGAGATCTGGCAAAACAAAACCCAATATGTTCACATCCATGGAAGTGTTGGTTAAAGTGACATTTGAGAGTTTTGTAAAGATACCTTGTGGAACGTATATAGAACAGAATGTCGGTCCCGAGCTCGAAGTCTACGGCAACAGATGGAAAGTTAACAGATGGACGAAGCAAGTGGGTTGGATTTCTTGCAATGATTACCCCGAGACCACCAGCATTTCTTACTGCGATAATAGCTTCGTTTGTTCTTGTTGTGAAACATAACACAACTTTTCCTTCCACTGTATCATTGGGACTACCAGAGAGCTGCTCGCAGTCACTGCAAGTTGAAGGCTCTATCATGTTCAAAGACACAGTCTTGACTTTAACAATCAATGATCAAAACATGAAACAAGTAATTCAATGTTACCGGGAAAGTGGGTAAGCAAGACCAACAAAACCGAGTTCTGGACCGCCAAAGATTGCTTGACCCTACATTAAGCAAAGACAAAATCTTCAGCCACCGTCAAGATCCAAGACTTTCTTATAAATCTCCACATGAATAGTTTGACTTGTGATACTGAATATGCATATACCAGTATTGTTATATTGTTCCCAAGTGTGATGGCTGTGGGAAAAGAACGGTCTAGAGTGGTTGCAGCCACCGTCAAGATCCAAGGAGCTACATTTGCAACGGTCTGAGCCGTGGGGCCATCATTACCAGCTGCAGCTACAACCGGAATGCCCTTTGCAACCGCATGGAATGCTCCCACAGAGGTCAGCTCCCTCACATCGGTTTCTGGATATAAAGGAACCTTTGATCCCAAAGAGAGTGACAAAACATCAACACCATCATGTATGGCTTCATCCATTGCTTTTAAAACATCAGCTCCTGAACATCTCCCTGTTCGAAGCCAGCACGCCTTATAAATAGCTATACGGATACCGGGAGCACCGCCTCTCGCAGTTCCTCTTCCGAGGCCTAAGTAGCTTACATTAGGCATAAAAGAACCACCAATGGTTGAGGCTACGTGCGTGCCATGGCCGTTAAAATCTCTCGGGGAAGCGTACTCAGGGTTCTCTGTTCTGTTCAAGTCTCCCAAGTCGGCAACAATGCCATCAACAAAGTATTTGGCTCCTATGAGCTTTCTGTTGCAATGAATCGAGGCGTTGAAGAGTTCACCAGATTCACAGCCGCCTTTCCAACGGCTCGGTATAGGTCCAAAGCCTTTGTCATTAAACATTTCAGACTCCGGCCACACTCCTGTAACCATGTTTGATGCTTTCTATCAGTAAACATGTCTTTGAGAGAACTACAAACATGTTTCATATGCACATACCTGTGTCGATGACTCCAACGATGACTTGGTTTCCCATGTTGGCCTTTTGTAGGAGACTCTTCGAATTGCCCGGAGACAGGCCCAAGTAATCCCAAGTTCTAGTTGTTGTCAGTTCGTATAATGTATTTGGTATGACATGAACAACCTCAGGCAGTTCTGTTCTCAAAAGGGTATTGATTTGTTCAGAGAGATAACTACTTGGGTTTTTTTGTCAAGTCGAGAAACAGAGAAGAAACTTTACAAGTACCTGAGATTTGCTGGGCTTGGGACTCTGTGAGCTTGGCAGCAAAGCCTGAGAAGCCGTGTCGATAACTGTACACTATTGAATCATGGACAGCCTCTTTGCTGAAACATGACAATCAAGTAAGTAACTATCTACGATCTTTCGATATATATATATATATATATATATATATATATATATATATATATGTTGAAATTATACCTTCCAAGAAGTGACCATAGCAACTGATGGTGAGATTTAGTGACAGACTCAGGATCATCATGCTCCTTCTCTCCCAGATAAACTACATAAACCTATTTTGAGCACAAAGAAACAACATTACTCGATGTTAAATATGGTTATGTTGCCTGATCAAGAGAGATTTCCCATAAATGCCAATTACCTTGCTCTCAGCAACGACGAAACTGTTCTGCAGATTCACAACTATAGTCAGAAATAACGCCACAAGAAATATGGTTTGGCTCATTTTCACTCTTGAAAGGAGGAGAAATGTTTGATCAATGTTGGATATTATCACCGAAGCAAAAGGCTTTATATAAGCTATAACTTTCCGGGACTACGTCTACTACGAGGTATGTTGGTTCATTAGCTTGCTCTGTTTTTGTTAGTTGATACCATGTTGTCGCCTATTTTTCCAGAGTCAAGATTGATCAATCTTGACATAGTTAAAATAAAATAAAATTATAAACAATGAATTTTAAATATCAAGCAACTTAGAATATAGTTCTCAACTAAGATTAGAACTGATCAGATTAATAACACTAGAGTAATATCTTGGGATAAATTACTTCAAACAGTGAATTTAAAATATTGACAAGGTCTGAATAGTTCTCTACTAGGATAAAACTGATCAGATTAAGAACACTAGAGAAGTATATTGGCTAAAATTACTTCAAACATTGGATTTTAAATATTAAGCAACTCTGAATTGTTCTCTGCCTAGATTAAAACTGATCAGATTAAGAACACTAGAGTAATATCTTGGCTAAATTATTTCAACATTGAATTGTAAGTATTAAGCAACTGCTGAGATTAGAAATCTGATCAGATTATGAACAGTAGAGTCATTTCTTGGTTGTTCTAATAAGAGTATATTGTTGGATGACTCCAATCTCAGGAGATAATATAACATATTTCGAATGAATTTTTTTGTGTTGCTGAATGAATAAACAACAGAGTTTCAGCTTGGCACTAAAAAATTAACAACTCAAAGAAGGGAGATAGGAATCAAGAACTGGAAATTTTGTATACAAAGAAACAGAGCAAAACCTCTGTTTTTGTAGGTTATTTGTTAATGCATCTGGTTTCTTAGCTTTACTCATTATTAGATTTTGTTTTGATATTATGCCTCGAATGAGGAAGAAAAACATAAGTTTACAGAGGAGTTTTCTAATATATTACACCTCTAATGATGGGTATAGGAAATATTTAACAAGACAACTATTATTCATCATCATTATGCTTTACATTATTCTTCTGCATAAAAATATAGTATTTGTGTGCAAGATGTAGGGGTAATATACCTTACTCAGCAGAAAGCACACAAATCTGCTTTTCACTTATAATGATTTATCAGTTCTCGTCGTAGTATCGTTGCAGGATCTGGGTTCTCACCGATAATGGGATCATCATATCATATGCCACATGGAATGAGAGTGTTTTTATACAAATTGGAGATTTCATTTGGGCTTAGATAATTAAAAGAAACGGAAGTTATCAAATTAAATTAAGGGAAAAGAAGAAAAACAGAGCATAGCTCCTGAAAACAGAGCCGAGCAAGGCAAAAGTAAGCAAAAAGGGAAAAATGTAAAACAGAGACAAATCTACACTCCGATATCTGCCTTCCCTCGACCGCAAACAAGTCCGAGAGCCACCTCGGACAACCTTGAGCAACGTACGATTGAAAACGAGAGTCTGTCTTTGCAATTTGGAAAGCTCCTTTGTTGGCTATTGGCAGTTTTTGCATCCATCTCCGAGTTGACACTAAAGAAAGCCCTCCTACAGCCGATATAGCTTGGCCAGAATCAACATCAAAACGTCTTTGCTTGGAGCCGTAAACCAATCTCTTGCATCCTCAAAAGCTTAACGAATCACCTCATTAGCCTCTTGAGGAACTCGTCTTGGCAACAAAAAACAAAAGAGGTCACATGTCCATATTGAGGGCTTAGTGATAAAGCTCAAAAGTTAGCAAAAACAGAGGAGGGGGTAATGGTCCAATTGCGATCGGCTCATGAGAGGCCTAACAATCCACCACAACCCCAGGAACCCGTAAAGCAAGCGCTGGCTCTGTGAAAGCCAACGATCCGCGATCACTCGTTGCCCTTGCAGCCATGTGGATCCAGCCTTCGGCCTATAAACCACATGGCTCAGGCAAAGCACCTCACCTGGCTTGGATCGACGGGGCGGGATTAAGTGTTAGTTAATCCCAAACACCCTGTGCCCTTCCGATTTGAGAAGGATCCCAACCGTACCATTACCATAATGCCTCCACTTGGATTACAAGCTCACGTTACCGAGCTCGGCGACTAATATTGTTTCTTCTCGTCTATATATAATACTCTATTTTATACGCTTCTTCCGATGTGGGATTTATATAAGTTTTCAAAACCCAATTAACTACACTTTTTATTACTCCCTGTTTTATATGATATTTAAAGTTTTTACACACGGACTAAGAAACCATTTAATTTTCTATTTTTTCAAAATAAAACATGTTTTATCATCAATTCCAAAACAATTCAATCCAAAATTCAAATAGTCAAAAACAATAAAAACATAATTTGCATAGAAATTTGAAAACATCACTTATAATAAAACAAAAAAAAATTCCTAAAACTTCACTTAAAGTGAAACGGAGGGAATATTTGATTTAAACAGAAGATAGTTATATTTTGGGAATATCATGATAATAAATCAATAACTGATCGTATATTTTTAATAAGTAATTTCGACTTTTTTAAAAGTTAGTTCACACTAAAATATAAAAAAGAGAAGTTACGTATTTGACTGGTTCGAATGTTTTATGAATTATCATCAAAAACATTGGTATTTTATTATCTAAAGTTTGATGCGTCAAATTTCGTAATTAACACGGTCACGTGTCAGCCGGTCAATCGGATTTTGACACATGTAATTTTTTTTCCAATTAGATTTTGACATGTATCATACAAATTTTGTTTCGTTTTAAACTTATATATTTGTATTTATCAAATAGATTATAAAAATCACATATCAAAACAAAAAATTAGTTTCTAATAAATAATTCATCAAAATAATTAGTTGATAAGCATGGTCTATTCTTTTAAATATTGACTTTATTATATTTTTCGGTTTTGTTTTTTTCGTACAACCATTTTTTCCCTTCTTTTCCTTCACGTTTATTAAGATGAATTAGGTTTCAAAAATTTCTCATTAGAATATTAATTAATACACGTGTAAAAAAAATTTGAGTTCAAATAAATTTAGGTTTACATACCCAAATCTTCAATGATTATAATATTTTGTCTTTATATAACAAGTTTTTGTGCTCTCTCAATCTTCTCACCAAGAAATTTCAAAATTCAATAATCTCTTCCACAAATTTTATTTCAGTTTTTTTATTAGAAAAACCATCGATTACTCTCTTATTCGATAAAAACAACATATCTCAATATTTTTCAATTAGCTTATTTTAGTAATTCATAAAAAAAAGGAGTAAATAAGCTACATATATACACGCTTACATATATTTTGATTTTAAATAGAAATAGATATGACAAAAAAAATCAAACATGTTTTCTCATTAGAATATTAAATACACGTGTAAAAATATTTTGAATAGAATTAAGTTTACATATCCAAATCTTTAAGGATTATAATATTTCATCTTTATTTAAACAATTTTGTACTCTCTCGATCTTCTTACCAAGCAATTTAAAATTTCAATAGCCTCTTCTCAAATTTTTGTTTCCAATTAGGTTTAACCACATATCAAAATAAATTTTTCTATTCAAAAAAAATCTAATATCATTATATTTTGAAATCAGACTAAACAAATGTACATTGTATTGTGGTTTTTTTAAAGACTTACCACTACGTAGACATCCTAAATATTGTAAATTG
Source organism: Pseudoturritis turrita (assembly GCA_900406555.1). NCBI lineage: Eukaryota > Viridiplantae > Streptophyta > Magnoliopsida > Brassicales > Brassicaceae > Pseudoturritis > Pseudoturritis turrita. The sequence continues at coordinate 644,456 of OVBL01000114.1, forward strand.
ATGTATGAGAAGAAAATTATTTTGAAAGTTTTTCATGTTGTGAAAATTATAAAAAGTAAGAAACCAAGTGATGAAACACATATAATTTGTTTTTCATTGGAAGAAAGATAATACTTGATTCATAAGTGAAAAAAAATTCAAATATGATTAAAAAATGTGAGTAAGTCTAATTCAAATAAAAATACGTAAATCGATTTGTCAAAAGTTAAAAGAAAGATATATGAGTAGTTACATAATAAAAAGTAAACATAATTTAAATAGGAATAGGAAAAATTAATAATTTAGATATATGTGAAAAAAAAATTGAAAATTCAGTTAATATAAAAAAAGTAGGAGAATCAAAATCAATAAATAATTTGTAGGTTTTTCTATGATTGGTTTCACATCGACGTTTTCAATCTTATTTTTTTTATTTTTACGGAAGATATGATTTTGTTTTTCATTTTTGTGAGGTTTATAAAATGTTAAAAGAGTCAAAATAATTCAACTAATACATGAGAATAAATTCATCAAAATTAAAAAAAATGGATTAAAAAGTAATATTAATTCAAATAGAATAGGAAAACTAATAATTTGAAAATAAGTGATAAAATTTAATTAAAATCAAATAATAAAATAATTAAAGTACATAAATAAATGTTAGGCTTCTGAATTAGTAGGTTTGCATCAGCGTTCTCAATTTTATTTTTTTATTTTTATGGGTAATTTAATTTTGATTTCTACTTTTAATTGATTAACTTTTTTTTTACAGGTTATAAAATATTAGATTACAAATCCGCATATATGCGGGTCTTTTATCTAGTCTTATTATATAATGTTATACTCCCTCTGTTTGCTATTAAGTGATGTTTTACGATTTTTTGTTCTAAATTAAGTGATGTTTTCACTTTCCAATGCAAAATTAATTGATTTTTTATTAGTTTTGACTGTTTAAATTCTAGATTAATCTTCTATTGGTTGAATTGTGTTTAGATAGATAAAAATTAATGGTTTATTTCAGAAAACAATAAAAATTAATTGATTTCTTAATTGGTGTGCAATAACCTTAAACATCACTTATAAACAAAAAGAGGGAAGTATATCTTTTAAAGTGCAATTCATAAAAATACCACAAAAATAAGTTTTTGTTCCAAATATATCATCACTAGTTTGTTTTTTTCCCCAAAAATACCACTAAGTTTTTTTTTCCAAAAATACATCAAACTTAAAACTATACTTTAAACCTTCAAAACTAAACCCTAAAAACTAAACTCTAAATCCAAACTCAAAAATTTAAATTATAAACCCTTAAAAATCATTTTTAGTGTTTGTGATATTTTTGGAAAAACAAAATTTAAGTGGTATTTTTGGGAAAAAAAACTAATGATGGTATGTTTGGAACAAAAACTTATTTTAGGAATATTTTAATGATTTTTTTTTTAAGCGAAAAAATCAATTTATGTTTTGTATTAAATTCGTGTATTACGTGGGAAATGCAACGGTGCGGGGCCAAAACCCAAGTCCAATAATGAAAGAAACTCGATTTTTTTTTCCATTTACCAGTGTATAATGGAAGTTTGAACATATGTTGGGAAAAACATAAGGTAATTTTCAAAAATACCACAAAAATAAATTTTGTATCAAATATATCATCATTAGTTTTTTTCAAAAATATTTAAAAGTTTTTGGAGCCTTTAAATATGAATTTTTGGAGCCTTTTAGGTTTGAGTTAACTATTTTAGGTTTAATTTTTAGGGTTTATGGTTTGTTAGGAATCAATTTCATTTTTAGGGTTTAAGGTTTTAGGGTTTAGGATTTTAAACTCTAAACCCTAGATTATAAACCATAATCCCAATAAAACCATAATTTCAATAAATAAGTATAATTTAGTCAATTTACACTTAATGAGTAGCATTTTTGAAAATGGACAACTCATTGTGACATTTTTGAAAATGGACAACTCATTATGATATTTTTGAAAATAAACATACTCAAAAACACTAGTTTTGAAATAATGAAGATGTCCATTATAAATCTATGAGGTCTATGGTTTCCAAACGGAACATTAACTATTATATCCATATATATATATTATGTGTTATGGAATAATAAAAATAATTCATATTCTTCTTTTCTCTAGAGTTGATTCACAACGAAGGTTTTAAAATTCTTCTTTTCTCTAGAGTTCATTCACAACGAAGGTTTTAAAATTGTTTTATTAAAAGGCTCCAAAAAACTAAATTTTGCCTAGGGCTCCTAATAACATTAAGCCGCTCCAAGCAGGTCTGGTTCTAGGAGTAGGTCCAGAAGGCGTGGACCATGGATCCTTATTAATTTCAGCAAAAAATTATAAGAAAAATGGGTCAATTTTTCGAAATTTTCTTTTTACGAAGGAGATCTAAAGACCCATTTTTTCAAAAAAAAAAAAATTATAAAGATGTCTTTAAAAAAAAACTGTTGCCATGGGACCCTTTTAAAGTTGAGACGGCATTGGCTCCAAGTAAACCGTAAACTTCACATCTTATTCTTCTTATTTTATTGTTTAATAAGGCTTCCAAGTATTCTTCTTCTTTGTTTTTGTAAGCCTTGCAATCTTATACTCATGTATAATCCAAATAACCATGTTTATCACCAATAATCATAATTTACAAAAAAAGTTATTTTCCATGTAGCTTTGTTCTTTGTTGGGCAACAGTTTCCATGTAGGTTTTTGGAGAGGGAACTTATTAAAACCCGTCTTTTTATGTCTTTTAACTCAAAATAAATGAGTTCCAAAGAAAGAAAAAGAAACGGGTTAGACCATCTCCAATGTATTTCCCTATTTTTGACTCTAAAATAGAAAACTCTTTTATAGAGGTAGATTTCACTCCAAAGTATTCCTCTATCTTTTATTCTAAAAAAGAATATTCTAAAGTATATTTTCCTTTTATTTTATTACAAAACACTTTTTATTTGTAAAATTTACAAATCGACCCCATTTATTTTATTTTTGTAAAAACTTCACTAAATTATAATTTTTAAAAAATTAAACATTTATTATTCAAATAAAATCACATTACATAAGATAAAAATATTAAAACATGGTAAATTTTGATTTAACCATCAACATTAGTGTATTTTATACTTTATTTTATATTTCATAAATATTCTTATAAATAACTTAATATATCAACTTTATTTATACTTAATGAATATTCATGTTTATTTATACTTAACAAATATTATTTAACTTATCATAATATTCACTAAATTTCATAATTTTTTTTTTTAATCATAAATAAATAAATAAAAATTCAGAAGACCATTTTGTAAATAAAAAAATTTGACTCTAAAATAGAGATGGAAATAGCTTTCCTCTATATATAGAGGAAGAAATAGCATTTCCCTATTTTAGAGGTGAAAATAGAGGTGGGTTGGAGAAGATTTTCCCCTAAAATAGAGTTTGAAGGTGAAAATAGAAGTGGGTTGGAGATGGCCTTAGTAGTGAAATACTATAATATTGAAACTTCACAAATCCTATCTCTACACTTCTAAAGCTGTTCATTACTACCCAAAAAATTACCCTCCTCACCTCGAAAAATTCCCATATCAAAAAATCTTCCGAACCTAAATCCCAACTTTCCACAGAGATCTGCCATAATAACATCATCAAAACATGCGGCAGAACTCTCCAGCCGAACCGAACCGAACCACCAGCTTAAATTAAGAAAGAATATAGGTGTCATCACCTGACATGAGGGTGAATCAGCCCAATGCAGCTAGAGAACAATGCATCAACTTTCTGCATTGCCAATTGTGAAAGTTGAGGCTTGACTAATCCATTTCAGTCCTCGACACCTCAGCTGATTGTGTCGCTGTTTCACTTCTCACTCTTCGGTAGAACAGTACATATGCAGCCGAGTTTTTGATCTCAGATTCATTTACAGATGAAACATGACTGTCGTCGAAATGGTACCATTTGTTGTCATCGATCAACTGCAGGAACAGTGACACTTATGATCAGATAAAGATTCCATCAGAAGCACTAGTAGCAAGCACAAATGGGACAATTGTCGACTGGATAGAAAGTCTAGTGTTATTATATGATGATAAAGATTATGATGCATTTATGCATATGCACAAGTAAAATCAAACCAAATAGATAGTGGACCAATCAAGTCACCAACCTTAGCGTATGCAGTGTAGTGACCACCACCGAGTCCACCGTAATGATTGCTAACAGCATACAGCTCGTATAGATATGACTGGCCATTCTTGTTTTTCACGTACTTGCTCAAGTCTAGATCATGAATAGGGAAATTCACAAACGTATCAATCTTGTTCTTGAGATATCTGCTATACGTGAACCTTTTTAAATGGAACACAAGAATATCTGGCAACTTCCACAGGTCTAGCTTTTTGTTCGCTTGTCTGTGTTCTTTGCATCCCGGACAAAACCTGGTTCAGAATGGTGAGAAAGATGGTCAAAGCTTATCGTCAAATGAATAGATCGGCTTATGCAATTCAAGCTATGAGCTATACCACATGTCATCCGGTCCCAGAGGTTCCTCTGCTAAAAAGGCCTCCAAACACGAAAACAGAGATATCGCTTCTTGCCTTGTCTTCTTTGCAGAGAAACTTGTTTTATGAACCTCCGGAAGGTCACTCAAGTAGCTGGAATCATATTTTTCATGCTCACCCTCATTCCACTCCACTAAAACCCTTGTAACAGTACCAGGATTCACAGACGACTCAAACTGAAGTGGTTTAAAGTTCAAACCACGCTCATCTGTCAAGAAAATCCTGAAGGATAACTGTCTATCAGATGCTTCATCTATCTCAGTATCCGGGGATGATAAACTTCCGGATGTTTCGTCAGCAGCAGCATCAGGAAGGTGGCCATTTTCTCTTCCGTTGTGAACCTTAGATGAGGCATGAACCCTGTGTAGAGGTGACAGAAATCCAGAGATAACTGCATCAATGTCAGTTCCACTTAGTGGTTCTGTGTTGACATAAGTGACAAAAGGAGTTCCAAAAAGCTTCACGTCTCTGCCTCTAACGCTATCCAGAACAGCCCTGTGGAGTCCAAGAGTTATGATCCATAAAGCTGAACCCAAGAGGAAAAAAGAAGAATAGTTCTCGAGTAACATATAAAACCAAGCATGTTCACCTTTCTTGCCCTCCATGAAGGATTTCGAGTTTTGCTTTTCCTGATCCTTTCTGCCTCTGATTCAACCGATACGCCACAATATGCTCATCATCTTTTATCACACTCAGTGACTCCAGGGGATTCTCAAAATATCTAAAGATCTTGTGATCATATACCTGAGAGGACAATACCACACATTACTCAGGGATTTCAGCAAAAAAAAAGATGAAGGAAAAATTATAAAATAAGAAAGGATCACGCCAAAGTCATACCTCTGCAAGTAAAAGGCTCTCATCATCGGTTAAGCAGCAAGCAGTACCTAATGCAGTACTTAGATCTCTACAAGATCCATGTTTAGGCACTGTTACAGTGTATGGCATCGGAAGACGACTTCCATCGCAATAAAACACCGTAACTGTCATTGGTCGCATAAGTGTTGATGGCAAAGGTAAAGACAAGTACATGAAGGGATCAAAAGTGATTGAGATTTTTCCACAAACTGGGCAAACCAGAGTTGACTTATATTGACCCTGAAAAAAATCGAATACACCGTAAGAAACGGTCAGGAAAAATAAAAGACAGAATCTTCCAGTAGTTTTATGAACAAAACTAGAACCAGATGAACATTCAATGGGAAAAGAGATAAGAAACGGTAAGAGATACTTACTTGGCAGACATTAACTATTACAGAATCATTTCGGGCCTTATGATAGTTCCAAAGCTCTTCAGCAACTTCATCATCCGGACGATTGTCAGAATCTTTAAGTTCAATGTAAGGTTTTCGTTTTACTTTATTCAGATCTTCATGCAGCCCATCCAATAAGAAAGCAAGCAGTTCCTGAAACAACAATTTAAGACATCATACACGAAGGGACAAAAAAGCAATATTTTTTTTACTGTGAAGAGGAAAGCCAAGAACAACAACAATGCCAGTAACCAAGAATTTGCTCCATTATGCATCATTATACACATTAGAGGAAATGACTAACTTGAGAATCATGCTGATTGTAACCACTAAACTGTGGAGCAAATCTAGCCAGTTTCGTCTTAAAAGACCGTGGTGCAACTGCATTCCTTCCGGATGACCATAATTTCTTCAACAGTTCACCAAATGCGATAGCAAGCTCACCCTGGATAGTTAAGTGTTAGAAATTATATTTAGAATGTGTGTGAATACCTTCACATAAGGAAGTAGAAACGGCATTAAATATCAAGCACTTACACACATTCCCAAAGGATTATCTCTATTAATGTCGTCACTGTAATCTTGCAAGAAGTATTCAACAATCGGAGGTGTGTGGGCCAAACACTGAAGAGCGCTATTCATAAAGCAGGTATTTCCCAAATTACTCAATCCTGCTAATCCCCCCCTCTCTCCTTTTCCAAGAATACTCAAAGAATCCCAGCCATCATCTTCAGAAGTGATTCTCGGAAAGAGACTAAACTTGGACGTGGTGGAATGACCATTGGATAGGGTAGGGCCCCCAGCAATTGTAACACGCGACCTTGAAGGTTCCAGAGGTACCAGAGCTAGCTCATTTCCTGCCGAACTCATAGCATATTGAGAAGAAGAGGACCCATCAACTTCAAGAAGAATCTGCATGGGATGCAACAGTCAATGTCAGAACAAACAACCGAACATTGAATATAAGCGAGTTCAATAGGATTTGGGTTGAGTTACAGTAAAAGAACTCAACAGGGATGCATTATCCAACGAGTTCCTCACAACAAGATATTCGTCAGGAAAGATTCTAGACAATGACCCGAAATCAATTAATGACAAATTGTAGAGCAAGAGACAGAGGTGATTCGTCAAGATTTCTCATATAAGTATAACAGACAGTTCTCTAGATACTTACGTCTTGGTCCATCTGAAGGCTTGACTCCTCCAGGCTCTTGTCAGATGAAGAATCCAAGAGTATGTTTTTCTTCTTATCGAAGTAATCCCAGATGTGAGCCTGCTTATATATATCAATGTGAAGCAAAGAACACATCTCCATACGAAAAAAATGTGTATTTCAACAGCAAAAACTAGACAGAGAAATGGAAAACTTTGCACACACCTTTTCTTGCGGGACCCCTGTCATAGCACAAACCTTCTCATAAAGTTCCTTTATAGAGGCCTGAAACACCAACAACCCATGTAAGCAAGGGACCAAAGTTGGTTTTGGCTATGGATAAGCACCACAAGTAGCTTGAAGCAAAACTAAGTGCATTAAAAGTATGATGGGGGCACCTATACCTGTTTTCCCAACCGTATCGCAGTTCTACTTTGATCTCTTCCGTCTGTCAACACAAGGCAGAGTGGGTAAACCTCTACACTGTAACTCCTACTATAAAACCCTTGACAGATCAACTTCCTTGGTATTGGAGGACCTCCGTTATACCTGAAAGATATAAAAACCTGATTATGCCCTTGAAAGCATATATTATCAACAGCAGGTGCAGTAGAAGAGCAAAGAATATAAGCAAAGAGGATAAATGAAACAGTCATGCAGCCTTAACAACACAATTCAATCAAACCAATACCCAGTCATCAAAGGGTGGAATAGAGGAAATAATCACCATTCGAGAAGTCTTTTCCAAACTTCTTGAGGAACTAGAACGTAGTCTTCCCCTTCCACCAGCAATCTACGAAGTTGTGAATCACTAGTGTCGTTTGCACTCTCGATAATATCTTTGTTTTCAATTGGTCCAGGCCTTGGAGCTTCTGAGGGCTCTCCACTTGGACATTCACTTGTGGATTGCTCAACATACTTCTGCCAGCTTGTGTACCACCTGCACTAACATAAACGTTAACTATGACTAAGAGCTGGTGAACACATTCAGGATGCACACAACAAGGAGAACACTCATATCCTAATTTCAGATAAACATAACCTAATCTGACAATCCATGGATTTCATCAAAAAATCGGACCGTAGATCCAGAGTCACAAGACTATCCGGAACACAGAGCAAATAATCGCTAAAAATTTGAGCAGGGAAGCATTACAACAAGAATCAATCAATCAATCTGTAGAGCAATTAGCAGAAACACTAGCATTGAAGGATTAAGTTACTACTAGGAAGCTACAAAATTCACAAATCCTATGAGCAGAGGCAGACGATGAAAATCATGCATGAAACTGCTTGGATCACGAGCTCACAAAACGCTCAATCAGAATCAAAAACCCTCCCATTTTAGGTTAGTATTACAAAAGTCTAACATTTGCATCTACCAAAAATCAAGAGAATCAAGACATTGTCTAAGAAATCCAAAGTGCGACGAGACCTTTTGGAAATGACAAAATACAAATTCCCTTCCTTCAAATTATCCTCCGATTCTTTAGTCAGCTCCAACACGATACGTCTCTCATCCTCGGGAGTACACGGAAAATCACAGACTCCGTTTTCAACCATGAAATCTGTGGAATTAGGGATTGTCATCTTCAACGATTGACCGATCAGTAGCAGCAAAGATGATCAAGATCCACCAAACCCACAAGGAAAAAAACACCGATCCGGAATGTGGGGGAAAAACCCAAGTCGAGAGAATCAGAAAGGTCGAGTCTTTTCGTCTTGTCAAAGCAACATCATTGACGACAAAAGGAAAGAGAGAGAAAATTGCATAATCTCCGTAAGGAACCCTAGATTGGAGGAGAGAGACAAGGTGAGAGAACTCTTGTTTGGATTTATGGGTCTCTCATATCTCCAATAAACAACGGCCAATTCCCAACCAGCACTATTTTCAATCAATTTTTTTTCCTTTTCTAGTAACTAATATGAATTAATTATTTTGCAAATTTATATACTCCGTAACAAAGATGTAACATAATGACCAAAATGTTCACTTTTGAGCCTTGAGGACACACAAGGATCACTAGTTGCAGAGCTCTTAACCACCATTTGTAAATGTTGGTCAACTTTTTCTTCATAAGCAAGAACTATATCTATGGATGGATTCTTCAAACAAAGTTTCATTGGACCTCTCACTCTTTACGATCCCAACGGCTTTTGAAAAACCCTTGTGGATCTTGCTTAGAATCCATGTTAGATCGTGATGCTAGTGATTCGAAAGAAAATAGAAACAAACAAACTTTACGATTAAAAGATAACATTTGTTGGTCATGAGACACATAATGACTCTTTTGCATCCAAATCAAAGCCTTCTTATAGCATTGTAAGGGCAGAAAAGTGGTTCCAACTGACCAGTTTTGCCAACAAAATCCTTCTTATCATCTTCTTCCTCTTTGTCCGCAACTTTAACCTTCTTCTTTACTCGATCTTCAGAAGCTCCAAACGGTTTTCTTCTCACCTTATTTGTTGTATTCAAAGGACATAGCAAGCTCTTCTCTTTGTTTATAACAACACTCTGAGAATCTTTCATCTCCATTTCTCTAAAACCCCAACTTCTGCCAAGCTTCTCTTCATTGGTTTCCTTACCATTCAGTCCCCTTGTCACATCGTTTTCTTTCGACATAGAAAACAAAACACCAGGAAAACTATCTTCTTGGTGCCCAATTTCACATACACTTTCCTTCTCGCCCCAATACGAAAATTCCTTATACTGAAATCTAAACTTCTTGGGCACATAACCAGTACACTTCCACAGCTGACTAGAGAAAACCGACGAAAAACGTTCAAAGAGAGCCAAATCACCACCTGGGACTCCTTGAACATGAACCCTTTCTTCAATTGGGATCTCAGTACATGGCCTAAAACCGCCATCCACGGTCTGACCATGAGTCGATAAATCCTCCATTCTCAATGTTTTGGTAACCAATAGCTTAGCAGAGACTTCAGTTTCATTGTTTTTGATCTTACACTTGTGGCAAGCAAACAAATCATCTCCTTTGACATAACGAGAGCACCATGTGTGTACCCAAACACCACATTCATCACAATTCACCATCTCTTTACCATCATCGAATTTCACACCACACACACAATCCACAGTCCAAGATCCATCAACCCAATCCTCGTGTGGTTTCATAATCGCAATAAAAAATAAAATAAAAATGGGGCTTACAAAAGAAGAAAGAAACCCTAAACGCCCAATTTCTCCGATTTGTTCACCAATTTACTTAGAATCGCTGAAATTTCTAAACTTTATAAACCAATTCGTACCACCGAAGAATAAACTGAATACGAGGTTATCAATTCATAACTCTTCCGAGGCTCGATTTCTTCGAACATGGGCTTAACGAAAATAGCAATGTTGCGTGAAAGAGCATTGAGATTGCGATAGAAAACCACTCTCGCCTCCGATTTTGCGCAGAAACAACGGAGCTTGACGAAGAAGAAGAACGTCCAGGTTCCAAACAAGATCTGAAAAAATTTCCGTTATCGATCCCTTATGGGCTTAATGAAATTATGGGCCGGGCTTAGAAGATGGACACTGCTCCTTTTTTACGAAATTTGTTTTTGACTTTTTTTTTTTTGTTTTGTTAACAATATGTAAATAAAGCTTTTCTATCTTAAATCGTAGGTAGGTGGATTTTTGTGGGGCGGATAAAATTGTCTGTTGTGCAGCGGTTTATGGAATTGGTCATCGTATTTTCAGTTGCTATAGAGCATTAGATTCGCTTGTCGGAAAAGATAAGATCATCATTTGTTATATGATAACAATATATATATACTGATAAAGCAACATTTTCAATGCGTGAACATGGAACAAAACATGTTAGGTTCAAAATTGAGAAGTTTGATTTGAACGAAGACTTCAGCTCATGGAAGTGCAAAAGTTCTAGCTCAACTTGAGATCATGGTTTTAATGGAGTTATTTAAAAGTGAGGAGGTAAGAGAGACTGGACTTTAATTTAATCCAAAGAGAACTGAGATAGATCATACGGTAAAGAGACTTGAGATCATAAGTTTAGGGGATCAAGTGTTAAAAAGGTCCTAATCAATCTAAGTTACTTCCCTACATAATCTACTTAAAGCAACGCTTCTATAACTTTAAAACGGATGAACATAAATCAGTAGATGAGAATTTTGATCTTTTTCTTAAGTTGGTCTCTGATTATTGACAAATATCTTAACAAAACTCTTTTAATATGGTTCAACCTTTAGAACAAAACTTAAGAACCGGAACTGTGTCTTCCCAAATCAACTCCAGCACTAAAGACTCATCCATCTTAACGTCGTTAACCTCACAAAAGCCTTTCCAACCTCTTCCTAAACTCATTGTTCCTCTTTTGTTGTGATCCATCAGTAGCGACGTCGACCATCTTGCACCGTCTCTGTCCAGCATTGTTATCTTCCCTGCCGTTTTGATTCCATTCCCCTTCGTGAATTCCGGCGGGAGATTCTGTAGGTTCCATTTTTTAGATTCCATATAGAGAGTATAAGTGAACAAAGATGCAAAAAAACAGAGTTTTGTTGTGGAACTTACAAGTTTACAGGTTTTGAAACTTGTAGGTGTAAGGGTTAATGTCACAAACCGGTTTTGGCTTGTTGGGCTGCTATTCCCTTCCTTAGTGTTAGATTCTGTGGAAACATATTCTTCTCCTTGCCTTATATCATCATTGGTAGGTTTTGCAGAAGGAAGATACTCTTTCTCGCTAGCTTCAAAGCAGTTTCCTCGCCTTGTGTCATTACGGTTAGCTTCTACACCAAGAAACTCTTTTTCGGTAGCTTCTACGCCAAGAAACTCTTTTTCGGTAGCTTCTAAACACTTTCCTTGCCTTGTGTTGTTGCTAGGTTCTACAGACGAGAAAACTATGCTTATGTTTCTTGATTTTTCTTTCACCATTTTTATTATATTTCTTGAAAGAATAAAAGAGAACACAACTTACCGAGTTTGTCCAGATCTTCACTGTTCAAGGGGAACAAATGGAGCACATGTGTTTCCTCATTTCGGACCAATTTGAATGTTAACAAGTCTCCATGTTTCTTTCCATTAGCGACACAGAAACTTCTCCAGCCTCTTCTCATATAAAACCGGCCTGAACATGCCTCGTGTCTCAAGTCTACCTTCCATGATTCTCCCTCCTCATTCATTAAAACAATGATCTGGAATTTCTTCATCAGACTATTTGACATTACGAACGTTTTGGGAAGATACTGCAGTTAAGTACATTCGTATTAAAACACCTCTCCCTAAATCAAAAACTGTATATAAGAAGTAATATGGAAGTAACATAACCACTGAATCACGCCTTAGGTTCGAATCCGTGACATTGACTACAAAGCAAGATTGGTCTGTTGAAGAATCTGCTTGTGTCTCTGGACTCTTGTTCGTTCTTGAAACATTCTCTGTTGATAAAAATAAATAATCTCACTCATTTCTAAATGTGGTATTTATAATGTAAGACTTAGGTTACCCGTTTTGTCCTCTTCGTGGCTATCTTCTTGGTATTGAATCTCACAGCAACTTGGTCCTAAAGCTGAGACATGGAACACCAACTCTCCTTCGTGTCTGAAAACGACAATGTCACCGACTCGGAGATCGTGTGCGACGACGAAATCTTCCCAACCGTCGGAGAGTCTCCGACCGTCCATCTTCACTTTCCAGGTGATCTTCGATGCGTCTGTTCTCAGCTCAGCCGTTTCGCCTTCGTTACTTTCCTTTAAGTGCTTCAAAAAGAAGGCCACAGGAATGTCCTGAAACAACATGCAAGATGAGTTAGAAACATAAGCAACATTCGTCGGAGAGAGATAGAGAAACAGAGTACGAGCTGATTGGTGAAACCGGGAAGAAGTGGCTTGAAGAAATGTGGGTTGATTGGAGAACGGAGAGGAGGATTCGTCATATTCAAACGTTTAAAAAAAAAAACTTTTGTTCTTCTGAGCAGAGAAGATTAAAGAACAATTTTGTCTTTCTAAACTATAATGGGTGGAGTAATACAAAACGTCAGCTTTTTCAAAAAGTAGCTGTTTTCGAAAAACGAAATTTTAATTGACTAAAAAAAGTTAAAAATGGGGTTGCCTGGTTTGTTTTTTAATGTAAAATTTATTAATCAACAAAACAAAATATTTTTGAAAATCACCAAAAATGTGGGTCATAGAGAATCCTTGTATAAGGGTTGATCATATCTAGTACTCCTTTATTTGTATATATGTCTTTATTGATAGCATGAGTTACCATTGATTTATTTTGAATTAAGGGTCTAACTCATTAATAACTCAAAAATATTATCAATTATGAATCAAACTAAAATTTTAGAATTTAAGTTTGAGTTATACAGTTATGGTTGATTTATCATTTTGAGTTATGTTCTTTGTAAAAATGCTAACTCAAAAGTTAATCCAACATTATGGAAAATGGGATGAATTAGATGTTTAGTTAGTGTTTTTGTTTTCTTTTATGTATTTCCAATGACACTTCATTTTTTTTTTTTTGCTAATTTGCACACAAAATAATAATTCCAACAGGATATTGTATTTAAATTTTAATTAGCAAGTTCTATCAATTTGGTTAAAGATTTTTGATTCAAATATTTTTTCTTACTATCTTAATTATTGATTTTATTTTATATTTTTGTTTTAAAAACTTTAAAATGTATGTTGTTAGATTTTTATTTAATGTTATACAAATTTATATTAGTTTATGTTTAAGTTAGTACTATTTAATCTATTTATTATTGTTACAAAAAATTGGTTTATGTTTAAGTTAAATTATTTTAACTAGTCTATTTTTATTATTAAATTTATAATAAATGTTATTATTTATAATAATTTTAAATTTAATTGATTTTTAATAACACATATTGTAACTTATACATCATAAAAGTCACCAGTCAGCTGTATTTATAAGAATATTAATTCGTATTTTTAATGCAAATTCACTACATAAATCTGCAATTTCTACCACATATTTTTTACTGCAGGTTATATCAAAATACAACACTTACTGTAACTCAACTTTGATACTATAGTGGCATATGCTACCAGTCGGAGCCACATTTAGAACAGTGTAAGTCCGTAATTGTATTTTCTAATCTCTACTAATATCTAGACCTTCTTTGCATTATAAGAATACAACTTTTTTAATAATCTGGAAATTAATTTAGGAATAAGCAAAGATCGATTCAAATATATGAAATTTTCTGAAATTTTTTTTATCTATGCCTTTCTTAATTTTGCACAAAAGTTATTCTCATGTTGATTTAGTATAATAAATTCTATCATTTTAAACGTTTTTATCTTTAACAATTACCATAACTTTTAAAAAGATTTCAAAAATATCACAAAATAATTTTGTTAGTAAGGGTTTTTAACAAAAAAAAAAGAAGAAAATGATTTTCATTCTAAAGTTTAAGAACCACTTTTTGGGGGAGTAATTTTGTATTTTTTAAAGAATTATATTATTTATAAAAAAAACCTGAAAAGTAGTATTTTTAGATTACTCCATTAATTTATAATTCTGAATTATGCTGCCTAATTATTATTCTATCCACCCAGTAGCTACCAAACTCTTGTCTTGTAGTATTATTTTCCGGAAATCGAATCGTACTCGACATTTTAGTTTCCTAGCAACCACCGATATACCAAATCTCATTTATTTATTTGTCTTTTCTTTTTTTGAAAGTTGTTTGGTCTCACCGAAATACTACTTTCTTTCGTAATTATTTATTTTTATTAATATCCCTGTGTACCTAATTGGGCATTTAAACATCAAAAAAATTATAAAACAAAGCGGCATGAAAAAAAAATTGAAAATATTGATCACCTTACCAAAGTACATGCATTATTATTTCCGAACGTATTTTTATTGGTTTGGATAATCCGTTTTTATAAGTTCTCTATAAAATTCTCTTTTATCAATTAATTAGTTTCTTATAGTTCCGAGGAAAAAAAAAGGAGCTTTGAAAAATTAAATAAGATTTTTTTATTTATAAAAAGGAGCTTTTGCGTATCTCTTTATAGCTGTAGCGAATCACTAAAGCTGGTGCGTACGGATGTAGTGGTTAAATTGGTTAGGCTGCATGGTTAATTTGATTATTTATTTACCTGCTGTAAAAAGGTGATAAATGAGTAAATGGATTTATGGGAAGTTAGATAATCCCGAAACATGTCACTGTCATTGCCTTATTTTTTGTCGGCAAGTGATGTTAGAGTTTAAACTCATGTTTATCCGTTCGGACCAATCTAACTTTGACCATTTGATTCTTTAAGTCCTTGCTTGGATAGCATAAAAGTAAATTATGTAATGTACGAAGGGTTTGATCGGTAAATACAATAGAATTGTATACTATTGTGCCGAATTGTATACAAAACCGGAAATTAAGTGGCCGATAGATTTTTGTTTGTTTGATGATAAATTGACGAGAATAAGAACACAAAAATATTTAAGAAAATTTTATAATAGACTTTCATAAAAATAAAGTTATAAGTAATTTCTATAATCAGATCTTAAAAATAAAGTTACAACTAAATTTTATAAATTAGATATTGATAAATATCAATAATTTTTTAGAATTTTATTGATTATTCTGTAATCAGATCTTCATTATTTCCATAATCTTGCTAGTCATCATGACTCTTCGATTTCGGTCTATCTCGACTTCTCAATCTCTCAATTATTGAGATAAAAACATAATATATTTATTATATTTTTTTAAATCATATATATTACTCCATGTTCTAAAACGTGGGCGCCTAACAATGTAATCATCCGCTTAGGCGCTACTCAGGAACAATCCGCGGAGATTATAGCCTAATCAGAAGACTTAATTGGATGACCATATAACCGGTCGCTTTAACCATTTAATCGGTTAAAACCCAATTTTCCCTGATTTATAATTTTAAAATTTTAAACTTTCGGCGTATATTTGGGCTTTTCATAAGTGGTTGATAGATTTTTGTTTGTTTGGTTTTAATGATGGAAATTAAGTGGCCGATAGATTTTTGTTTGTTTGGTTTTAATTTTAAGAATGGCTGATAAAATTGCTAAAGAATCTCTTTCATTTATAAATTATGTATCTATGCTTTATACTATTGTGCTAAATTAGGTGAAACAATTAGTTGAGGTCGATAAACCTATTTGGTGTAATCATGTTTGGATGAATATCAAGTTAAAGTTGAACTCAAGAAGAAGAAAAAAATAGTTTACATGTTGTATCCATTTTTCACCTGATTCACTTTGCAATGGAATAGCCAAAATCATGGGAACGTACCATAACTTTAAGACAGTAGGAGCTACTAGTCACGAGAATTTATCGTACCATATTAAGTTGTGATCGTGTTTAACTTTTTTCGAATATTTCAAAAACATATGATTATGCGTATAACCACTCTCCCTTACAATGTGATCAAAATTGAGTTTTTAGAAATCATTCGGTGAAAAAAGTTACATGAGTTATTCTTCCAAATCGCATGTTACATTTGCGCTCTTAGCCGATAAAACCCATTAAAATTACTAGAAACTGTATATAAATATCATTGAAATTCAGATAGAAATATGTCATTACTAAGAGATGTGTATAACAAAATTATATATAGAGCTGAAAACCTGTATATGCATAATGCATATTATATATTATATATATTATAAAAAGTATATATGTTCTATATTTTTTTGTAGTTCATGTATTTATTAGTATATTTTACTTAAATTTTAGAGGAATTATTTAAAATACCGCTAAAATATGTTTTTGTTCCAAACATACCATCACTTAGTTTTTTTCTTAAAATACTACTAAAAATTTTGTTTTTCCAAAAATACCACAAACACTAAAAATGAATTTTAAGGGTTTATAATTTAAATTTTTGGATTTGAGTTTAGTATTTTGGGTTTATGGTGTAGTTTTAGGAGTTATGGTTTAATTTTTAGGGTTTGTGGTTTCATTTTGAGGATTTAAAGTTTATTTTTAATTTTGTGGTATTTTTGGAAAAAAAAAAATTTTAGTGGTATTTTGGAAAAAAACTAAATGGTGATATATTTGAAACAAAAATTTATTTTTGTGTTATTTTTGAGAATTACCCTAAATTTTATGAATTTTTTAAAAATAACTTATTAATGTAAACTAAAGGTGTGACGGAAATGGATCTCTCTAGAGAAAACAAAATTCAATGATTTTTTCCTCCTATTTTAATTCGTTTTACTAATTTAATTAACATTCACTAGATACTCTAAAAATAAGGTAATTTTAAAAATACAACAAAAATAATTTTTTCTTCCAAAAATCACTAGTTTTTACTTGTTCCAAAAATATCATTAAATTCCAAAATAACCACAAAATTAAAACTAAATTTTAAATTCTCAAAATTAAATCTTAAAATTTTAAAACTAAATTTTAAACTCAAAATACTAAATCCAAATTCAAACATTTAAATTATAAATTTTTAAAAATTATTTTTAGTGTGTATTTTTTGGAAAATAAAAATTTAATAGTATTTAAAAAAACTAATAATAGTATTATTTAAAATAAAAAAAATATTTTAATGATATTTTATTGAATTTCTCCTATAAATATACTACTACTTTTCAACAATTAACTTTATCATCATTGATACTACTATTTGATTGGAATTGTTAAAGCGGAAAACATGTTGTACACGAAAAACTGTGCATTCACTATGTGCCATGTGTCGTTTTGCAATTCCATTTGCCTTATCATTACGTTAATCCCAACTACCAACTACTGATTTATTATTTATTTATAAAAATGGAAAAACTTATAAATTACTTATGATAATCATATATCAAAGGTTGATTTTAAAAAAAATTATTATATTCTCTCCGTTTCAATTTAAACGAAGTTTAGAGTTTTTTTTTCATTTTAAATAATGTTTTCAAATTTCTATGCAAAATTAATTATGTTTTTATTGTTTTGACTCATTAAATTCTGCAAATTATTTTATTATTGGTTAAATTTTTTTAAAATTGATAATAAAACATATTTATTTTGTAAAACTAAAAAATTAAATAATTTATTAATTTATGTGCAGAAACCTAAAACTTCATCTAACAAACCAAACAAAACAGAGGGAGTACTATCTACATACAATCAAAATCTGTATCTTTTATAAAAATCTCTCAAACTAAAATTCTCACATTTGGATTTGGTGTCATATATACATATATGTTTTGGCTTTAGTGACATAAATATAATGATGGCAAATAGTACAAATTATATGATATTTCCAGGAAAAATATTTTTGGATAATATAGAGTTGTAGATTCAGGTTTGCTACAATCTAGCTCCGTCTGAAAAATAGCAGAAAAGAGGAAGACGACACTGAAAGCGTGATCTTCTTCTCTCTCTCTCTAGTACGGTCAATCCGATCGTTGATCTTTTAACCGCGGTAAAAAAAAAAAATTAATAATCAGATTTTGGAATTAATCTCTGCTTTTTTTTTGTTCCTTTTCGCTAATCTCCCAATTTTAATCTCTCTTTAGTCCTCTTCTCTCTCTCTCTCTCTTGGTCGCTCCTTCTTATAGACCTCTTTTGCTACTGTTCTCTTTCGTTTTTGTTCCTCAAATCGTATTTGGGTTTTCCGAAAAATCCAAAAACGTTTCGATTTCATTTCTGGGTTTCCTCGATTACTGATCATGGCGGTCATTGAGAGCGTCGGAGATGGTACGGAGGCTGGTGTGATCTCGCCGTCGCCGCCGTCTTCCGTCACCAGCCAAGAGTCAGGAGTCTCCTCTAACAACAACGATCACGGTGGAAATGTAATCCACGGTGAGATTGGATCCTCTCACGTGGCGAGATCCGACGGTGGAGAGAGCTTTAATCGTGATATGAGAGAGCTTCACGAGCTCTTATCCAAGCTTAATCCCATGGCCGAAGAGTTTGTTCCTCCTTCACTGACTAACCAAGGGGTTAACGGATTTGACGGCGTTAACGGTGGTTTCTTCGCCGTCGCTGGCTCTTTCTTCTGTAACAATGGCTTTGGTGCTGCCGGAAATTTCCCCGTCAACGAAGACGGCGCCTTTCGACGGGTAAGCCACACCTCTCTTCTTTGCTTCTGTGATTTACCAAATTGTTCTTAGGGTTTTTGTTGATTTTCCATTTTCCGACATTTAACGAGTTGCTTAGTTGATTGTTTAAACTCCTTTAAACTTGGTCTCTCTGTGTCTTCTTGTGCGTTTATAAGTTAAATTTCTCACCTTTTGTGTCTTGGAACAAAATCTTTGTTAATGTTCTTTCTTTTGGCTACTCTGTTTCCTGAAGATCTTATGTAAAGCCACTAACTTTGAGTCATGTTTTGTGTTATTTGAAACAGAAGAAGTCGTTCGGACCACAAGGGAGACGGAGAATGAATCCTCGGACAAGTATGGCTCAGCGTGAAGAGATCATTCGAAGAACTGTCTATGTGTCTGATATTGACCAACAGGTTTAAGAAAAAAGCTTCCACCTTTCTTTAATGTTTCTTCTCAGACTTGCTCTATACTATCTTTTCTTTTGGGTTGTGTATAGGTCACTGAGGAGCAGCTTGCTGGTTTGTTCATCGGCTTTGGACAGGTTTAAGCAGTTTCTAAAAGTTACATCTTTTGTTTCTGATATTGCGTTATTGTTTTAACTCTGTATTTGGTTATTTAGGTTGTTGACTGTCGCATATGCGGTGACCCCAACTCGGTACTTCGGTTTGCTTTCATCGAGTTCACTGATGAAGGTATTATTAGTTTCATTATGTAGTCTGTTTTTGGATAACGCCTGTAAATGGTTTGGTTTAGTTAATGGTTTTGTCAATTTGGGACTTGTAGTGGGTGCAAGAGCTGCGTTAAATTTGTCTGGGACGATGCTGGGATTCTATCCTGTGAAGGTTATGCCATCGAAAACAGCTATTGCACCGGTTAACCCGACATTCTTGCCAAGGGTGAGCGTTGTTTTGGATTTTATCACATTCTGAGTGCATAGTTATGGTTCTTTTAGACTCAAAGACATTGATTTCTTGTCTTTTTTGTTTGGTTCTTAGTCTGAAGATGAGCGTGAGATGTGTGCGAGAACTATCTACTGCACTAACATCGACAAGAAGGTGACTCTCTCGAATCAGTTTCCTTTCGCCCGCGAGTCATTCTGAAAGTTATATAGCTAACTTTGATTAGTTTCACCGTTCAACAGGTCAATCAATCGGACATAAAACTCTTTTTTGAGGCAGTGTGTGGAGAGGTGTACCGTCTGAGGCTGTTAGGAGATTATCATCATCCAACTAGAATCGGTTTCGTGGAGTTTGTCATGGTAAGCAGATACTTATGTTATCTCGTTTTTTTCTCAAACTTCCATTGTCAAAGAAGAAGCATATGAAATTTCATTAATGAGTATGCTTGGTGCAAAAACAAAAGTCTTTATACTACATTATAGCCTTGATCTTGTTCCAAATCGTAAACCATGAATTGATCTATATCGATAAATTGAGTTTCAAAGTATCGATCTTTACTCTCACGCAGGCGGAAAGCGCAATAGCTGCTCTCAACTGCAGTGGCGTCCTTCTTGGGTCATTACCGATAAGGTCCAAGAACAAACCAACTCTTAAAACATACTCTCTCTAATTGGTTATGAACCTAACATGATTGTATTTGGATGGTTGGATTTGCAGAGTGAGTCCGTCAAAGACCCCTGTTCGTTCCCGTGCTGTCCCGCGACAACCAATGCATTAACAGTAGCCACAGTTTTATCTATATATATATATCTCTCTGCCTCTCACAGACATGTAAAGATGTTTGTCTGAAACTCTGGTCTTTTGTTTTCCCCGTATGTGTAATGCTTGAAAGCTTGATGATGCTTTCGTTGGGATCTTTTTGGTAAATCTCGTCGGGAGTTTTTTTTTGTTTCTTTTCGATTTGGGTTTTTACTTTTAGAGAGAAAAGAAGTTTTAGACAGAGCGGAAGAGAAAAACTAAGTGAGAGAGAGGGCTTTTGAAGATTGTCTCTGTTTTAATGGGAGGTTTTTGTTATTTATACTCTTACCCCCCGGAGTTATTAGAAACTTGCTTTTGTGCGTAAATGTTTCTACTTTTTAGAGTTTAAACCCATTCTCTTTTCCCTTTTACATTTCTCGTCCTTCTTGTTCATGTCGCATCGTTTTCTTAATGTTAGATGTAAGATTTTTAGTCTAACAAATCAGTCAAATGTTGAATTTGTCAATGTAGATTTTTCTATCATCAATCAAACAAAATCACAAATTGGTCAATTTGTCAATTTGAGAATCTCAAATCGAACGGTTGAAGAAAATCTAAAGGACAGTTTCGTCATTTGCAAATATGTGACGTCACAAAGCATATGTGGTGTCCAGTTAAACTTACACCAGTTGATTCCGACTCTGCGCGCTTTTCGAGAACGTCTCTTTCTCTCTATTAACTTCGACGTTTTTTTTGTACTTTCTACAACACACACAAAAAAATACAAAATTGTTGTAATGATAGTTAGATAATTTTGTAATTGTGTTATTTATACAGCGGATCAAAAAAAGAAGAAGACGAACAATCAGATAAATAACTCGAGGGAAATAGTAAATGAGAGAGAGATTAATAATAGAGCAAAAGGAATTAGAGACAATTTTTACTATGCTTTACCTATATTGCACACTAAACTCCATCACGATTTATTCAACGCAACACGTCCTTTTTAATAACACTTTCTTTTGGAGTTTCATAACACTTGATGTTTAATAAGTGCGGTTTTTAGCAATTTCTCATATGAGATTTTAGGTTTTTTCTATACCTGAATTCACTCAACCTGGTATTTAACAAGTGTCAAATGGAGAAGAGCTTGAATCAAGAAAGAAAAGGAAAAAAAAAACTAAATATTCGGTTATTCAAAACATTATAAAAAATGTTAAAAAGCTTTTGACAAGACAAACTGCACCGACTCAAGATTATCAAGAAGACAAAATCATTAATTATGTGAAGATTATTAAGCATCTCCTAACAAGAAAAATCGCACGGACTTAGGAATAGGGGCGGACACGGAGTAGATATCCGAAAAAAATACAGTATTTGTGATCTAATTTGTTTTTGTTGAAAATCTAGTTTTCCGATTTGCTTTGCTCCAAAAAATTTCGGATATCCGAAATTGTGGATATCCAGATTTTTTTCCGATATTTGCGGATATCCGAATATTCACGGATATCTGTTTTAGATCCAAAAAAAAATCAAAACACCATATTTTTTTTTTAAATTTGTTGTTTTAATATAATATTTAAACTAACTAGTAAATAAATATATTAAATTACATAATTTTATCTGATATAATTAAATAAAAATGAAAAGTGGAAGATTAAGATGGTGAAAAATGAAACATGTATTTTTTATTTTTTAAAAAATAATATATTTTCAATTAAAAGCTAGTATCTATCTACTTATTCTTACTATAAATATTTCTCCAAATGTATTTAAAAAGTCTAAAAATGCAAATATACGTTATAAACCTATCATATTATATGTATATATAAGTAATATACGGATCGGAGCGGATATTCGGATTTTTAAAATTAGTATTTGTGATTTGCTCCGCTTTAGACGGATACTATATTTTACTATTTGCTCCGCTTTGATTCATAACGGATATCCGAATTTTTCGGATCGAATCGGAGCGAATACCGAATCGGAGCGAATCTAACGGATAATTTGCCCAGCCCTACTTAGGAATATCAAGAAAACAATGTAAATGCAAGAATTACATGTAAGACAAAAAGTAACATAGAATTTGGCATACAAGATTTTTTTACAATAATATATTACTAATTTTTTTTTTAAATGCACTTACAAGTTTCACCTAAAAAAATCTATCTAGCCTAACTTGTTTAAGGATCTAATATATACATGATCCAAGAATCTCTCACGAGAAATCCTTAGTCCTTTTGTGTTTGTGTTCTTACAAGAACCCCCAAATCCATTTGTTAGGACTTTTCTCTATATTATTATGGGGATTAGCGTTTACAAACACCTATAACTCTCTATTTATACATAATAGAGACGCCACTTTTATCCTAAGCAACTACCCAAATATAGATAACGACAAATCTTTTTTCTTGTAGTTATCCAATCCTTGATTTTCTTTAAGGGATTAACTTGGATCTTTGTGATGCGAATCACCTACAAGCTGATTCTCCATGCATCTAGAATCTTCTAAGTCATCCAGCTCAGCGACGGTCATTCGTTGGTCCAGCTCAGCCCATCTTGTTCCACGTCAACTGCTCCACAGTTGGTTCCTGAGGTATTTCTTGACTGACACAGAATGTCCCTCAGAACAGATATATCTTCAATCTATGCATTCTAAAACTCAACTAAAATACACTTTCAATCTCCCCTTTTTTGACTGAGTTTTAGATCCGCTTATGTGCCTCCGTATCTACTGCATGCTCTGTTTTCAAACATATTGGCACCTTGTTTTTTTTCTTCACGTTTGAAGGTTCGATCTCTTTCCTTGAGGGGCTTCACACTCTGAAGGTTTTCATGCGTCTCTGTCATATGTCATGAGCATCCCCTGTCACAATATCATGGTCCATCTTTCCTTTTCTCTGTAGACAGAAAGGCCATGCTGCACCTTAGACCCTTATCACCACCTCCTTCTGACTCACTTCTTGATGCAGTTTGATGTAGCTCAATGGTCTGACCCAGATATAATTTATGCGTCGTCCATTCCAGATAAAATTTATTTGTCTTATATTCCTCATAGTTCTCCATTTTTCTCCACAAGATCTCACTTGTTTGCAATACACACAAGTGACTGCTCTGATACCAATTGTAAATGCGAGAACTACGAGTAAAACAGAAAGTAACACATGACTTGGCACAGAGGATTTCTTCACAAGAATATATTACTAGAAGATCTTTTAGATGCACTTACAAGTTTCACCTAAAACAACCCATCTAGCCTCACTTGTTTAAGGATCTATACATGATTCAAGAACCTCTAAAGAGAAACCCGTAGCCCCTTTGTGTTTGTGTTCTTACAAAAAACCCCAAACCCATTTGCTAAAACTTTTCTCTATATCATCATGGGGGTTAGTGTCTACAAACACCTATGACTCTCTATTTATAAACAATAGAGACGTCACTTTTACCCTAAGCAACTACCCAAATATAGATAACGACAAATCTCTTTTCTTGTAGTTATCCAATCCTTGATTTTCTCTAAGGGATTAACTTGGATCTTTGTGATGCGAATCGCCTACAAGCTGATTCTCCACGCATCTAGAATCTTCTAAGTCGTCCAACTCAGCGATGATCATTAACGCGGAACTCCACGTTCTTTTTCAGCTTGATTATTAACATAAAAAGCTGGACACAATAGAGATGTCACTTTTACCCTAAGCAACTACCCAAATATAGATAACGACAAATCTCTTTTCTTGTAGTTATCCAATCATTGATTTTTTCGAAGGAATTAACTTGGATTTTTGTGATGCGAATCGCCTACAAACTGATTCTCCACACATCTAGAATCTTCTAAGTCATCCAGCTCAGCGATGGTCATTCGTTGATCCAACTCAATCCATCTTATTCCACGTCAACTGGTCCACAATTGGTTCATGAAATACTTCTTGACTGACACAGAATATTCCTAAAACAGATATATTTTCAATTTATGTATTCTAAAGCTCAACTAAAATACGCTTTCAAACAAATCATCAATTATGTGAAAAGTACCCAACATATATAATATCAATATTGAAGACACATATTACTTTTTCAAAACCAGCCAACATGCGTAGAAAATTATCATCATCGACTCTTTTATTGTATAAATATGCAATAAAACTCAAGTACAAAGCAAAGAAATTTAACAGGTTATTAGGTCCAAATGAATGAAACAGAGCTTAATTTTTATTTTTTTAAATTACAATTTCAACAAATTTGGCATGGCTGGATAGCCACCATTACTAGCTTTCCAACACATATCGGATTATATTATATGTCGTTTAAGATTTTTCACACACAATAATAAAATAATTAATTTTTTATTTTATCTTTTATTAATATATTATATAATGTGTTTATATTATTTAATAAGTTAAGGAACATAGATAAAATTTAAAATTTTATTAAAATTCTATATTAAAAATATAAAACGATATCTTATTATATAAAGCTTGATGTGTCAAACTTCGTAATTAACATGATTATGACACGTGTCTAAAATATTTCCAATTAAATTTTGACACATGTCAAACAAATTTTCTTTTAGATAAAAACTTATATGTTTGTACTTATCAATTAGATATTTTATAAACAGAAATAGATATGGCAAAAAATCAAGTACCTTTTTTCATTGGAATATTCTAATATAAATGTAAAAATATTTTGAGTTTGAATAGATTTAGGTTTGCATATCCAAATCTTCAAGTATTATAATATTTCACATTTATTTAAACACTTTTATGCTCTCTCCAACTAAATTTAGTTACGTGTCAAAATAACTTTTATCTATTTTAAAAAATCTAATATCATTATTTTTAAAATAGTAAAAATCAACGTAATTCAAATAGAAATAGGAAAAACTAATTAGTCGGAAATATGTAATAAGTGAATTAAAAATCAAATAATATGAGAAAAAAATAAAAGAATCAAATTAGATAAATAATTGGTAGACTTCTCTATCATTGGTTGCGTGTCAACGTTCTCGATCTAATTTTATTTACTTTTATTGTGTGATCTAATTTACTTTCCCGCTTTTTTGTTTGGTTTCTTTTTTGACGATTTATAAATTATTAAAAAAGTAAACGTATCTCATTTTGCAAAGTTTGATTCGTCTACTTTGTAATTAATCTTATCGATACATGTGTGAGTTAATCGATCAGATTTATACACGTGTAAAATAATTCTTTTCAATTAGATTTAGCCACATGTCAAAAGATTTATCTATTTAAAAATAATAATATTTTTATTTGTAAAATAGTAAAAAGTAAACCTAATTTAAATAGGATTAGAAAAATCTAATTATTTGGAAATATGTGATATAATTTAATTTAAAATTAACTAATATAACAAATATAATACGAGAATAAAATAGATAAATATTTGATAGACTTTTTTATAAGTGGTTTCGTATTTTGACGTTCTCAATCTTATTTTATTCACTTCATGGAGTGACCTAATTTTGTTTTCCGTTTTTTCGTGTTTGATATTTTTTAACGGGTTATAAAATATTAAAAGAGTAAAAATAGTTCAAATATAAATATGAGAGTAAAATTAAATTCATCAACATTTAAAAAAAAGATATTTAAGTAGTAAAATTGTAAAAAAGTATACCTAATTTAAATAGGAATAAGAAAAACTAAAAATTAAAAAATATGTAATAAAATTTAACTGTAAATCAAATAACAAAAACATCAAAATTAATAAATAAATATTATGCTTCTCAATCGGTGGTTTTGCAGCAACGTTCTTACATTTATTTTAAAGGGTGATTTGATTTTATTTTTCATAATTAAATATTTTATTTTTTCACAAATTTGTAAAATGTTAAATTATAAATCCGTATATATGCGGATTCTTAATATAGTTTATAATAAAACAACAATAAAATTTTAAAACTACACTTGATATAAAACAAAACGAATAGTTTCTATACGAGTTTTTCCCTACAATTTGTATAAGTTTAGATATTTTTATTCAAACAAAACAATAGTATAGGTACTTATTTGCAAAAACATGAAAACTACAGCTACATTTCTGCAATTTTCCCAAACAAAACACGCTCGTCTTCCTCCTTTCACTGAAATAGCGAAAACCCTAAATCTCAGAAATGCTTGCGAAAGCAGCGAGAGAGCTTTCATCATCAAAGCTTAAACCTTTGATTTCTCTTCCTCTCTCTTCCTTCAAGTCTTCCATTTCCAGTGAAACAAAGCCTTCTATTAGATTCCTTACTTCATTTCTCAATCTCAATCACTCCAACAGTATATCGAAATCGCCGTTTCTCCTTCTCCCTTCGCGTTACTATTCTTCGAATGTTCTTCCGCTTACACGAGATGGAAATTACGATGATTCCACTTCCGTCACCATCGCCGTTTGCCCAGGTTGCGGTGTTCATATGCAAAACTCGAATCCGAAACATCCAGGTTTCTTCATCAAACCATCAATCGAGAAACAAAAGAGCGATATGATTCTTAAATCGAGTCGTCATCTCACACCCATCTCTCAAGAGCCCGAATTCATAGATTCGATCAAACGAGGGTTTATCGTTGAACCAAATGGCTGTGACCTAAACCCTAAGGATGAAACGGACCAGGAACCTTCAGATGGAAGACCACTGGTCTGTGCGAGGTGCCATTCACTCAGACATTACGGGAAAGTGAAAGATCCGACTGTGGAGAATCTGCTTCCTGATTTCGATTTCGATCATACGGTCGGGAGGCGATTAGGTTCGGCTTCTGGTGCTCGAACCGTCGTGCTTATGGTCGTAGACGCTTCAGATTTCGATGGCTCTTTCCCAAAGAGGGTCGCGAAGCTCGTGTCGAGAACAATCGATGAGAATACGACGGCGTGGAAAGAGGGGAAATCAGGAAACGTACCTAGAGTCGTTGTTGTAGTGACTAAGATCGATTTATTACCGAGTTCGTTATCTCCTACTAGGTTTGAACATTGGGTTAGACAGAGAGCTCGTGAAGGAGGGTTAAGTAAGATCACGAAGCTTCATTTCGTTAGCCCTGTGAAGAATTGGGGAATCAAGGATTTGGTGGAAGACGTGGCGGCGATGGCCGGAAAGAGGGGAAATGTATGGACGGTCGGGTCGCAGAACGCCGGGAAAAGCACTCTGATCAACGCGGTGAGGAAGGTTTTTGGCGGGAAGGTTTGGCATTTGACGGAGGCTCCGGTGCCGGGAACTACATTGGGGATAATCAAGATGGAAGGTGTTTTACCGTTTGAGGCGAAGCTGTTTGATACTCCAGGACTGTTGAATCCGCATCAGATCACAACGAGGCTCACTAGAGAGGAGCAGAGACTTGTTCATATCAACAAGGAGCTTAAACCTAGAACTTACAGAATCAAGGTTTGGTTCAATATCATCATCCTTAAGTGGATTGTGTTTGTATTAATGATTGATTGTTAATTGGATTTTTCTTGCAGGAAGGTTACACGGTTCACATCGGTGGGCTAATGAGACTTGACATTGATGAATCGTCCGTAGATTCTCTATACGTTACAGTTTGGGCGTCTCCTTTTGTTCCACTTCACATGGGGAAGAAGGAGAACGCTTATAAAACACTTGAGGACCATTTCGGTTGTCGATTGCAGGTAAAGATCGGTCTTTTTTTGTTTTGTTCTCTTATACGTTGGAAGTTGTAGATGACAGAAATATGATGAATTTCTGGATTGAACCCCATTTAGATTACAACTTCTTCTCCAAAATCAAAGAGAAATCTAACTGCATACACCGATCTGAATTATCACTTTGTAATTAACTTGAAGTAGTTGGTGTTCAAATGAAGTTTAGACCTGAACAGTGCTGTTGATGATACAAGTTTTAACCTTTGTACGTTTTGATTCTTGATGAAGCCGCCAATTGGGGAGAAGCGTGTTGAAGAATTGGGGAAATGGGTAAGAAAGGAATTCCGAGTGAGTGGGAGCAATTGGGACACGAGTTCAGTAGATATTGCTGTTTCGGGTTTGGGTTGGTTTGCGATAGGACTCAAAGGAGACGCGGTTTTAGGCGTATGGACTCACGAAGGGATTGATGTGTTCCTGCGTGACTCATTGCTCCCACAACGCGCACACACTTTTGAAGACTATGGTTTCACTGTCTCCAAGATTGTTGCTAAAGCTGATAGAGTTTCTAATCAAATTCACAAGGAGGAAACGCAAAAGAAACGAAAACCCAACAAGTCTACTTCAGATTCTGTGTCTGACAAAGAAAGTCGCCGTGAGGTGTCGTTTTAGTATCACAGCCTTCAGATATTGACCAACAATGTGAATCTTATAAGTTAGATTACCTTTTTCTCTTGGTTTGTTGAGATTACTCGTTCCGCGAATTTCACAAAGATTTTTTTTACTTCAAAACTTATTTCATTCATTAGAAAGATTCATTACATGAACCACTTGTTACACAAGAGCTCTGTATCCGAACACTAGGGTTGAATAATCCTTTGATTGGAAGATGTAACCATTCACATCCAAAGGTAATACGTAATAGGCAGTAGGTCCATCCCGGAATGAAGCGGGTTTGCTGGTCCGGGTCCGAATTAATCCGAAATGTTGAGCCGATGGATCACATTGTTCGGTGGTTCCTCGAGCAAAAGGTAAATGGTTTTGAGCAAACTTGAAACTATTGTGAACTCAGATGTCCCCAATCTCAATTGAACAAGAACACATCATAGAACATAGAGATTTGTATTGACTTATACATAATGGATCAAACAACACATAAGGGAAACAATTTTTGCTTTGTTTCACCCATAGCTTCAGAGAGACAAAAAGAAACAGAGTATTCTCACTCAAGTTCTCTCTTAGCTGCAAATCGGACATGGGACAAGACCGTTCTCGTTACATTCCATACATCTCACAACCACGGCGGCGCTACCCCATCCTTTCACCACTTTACAGCTTCCGTTACACCGGAAACACGGCAAGAAAAACAAACCGCCGCATCCGTCACACGCACCGTCGCCGCAGCCTCCCGAGGTCTTCTTTCTCGGCATTCCGCGGATCAGCTCTCCGAAAAGACCTTCTTCGACTAATCTCAACACTTCCTCTGCTCCACCAATGTACATTCCCTTCACGAAAACCCGAGGCGGCAATGCAGCCGCCGTATCGTCGTTTTCCTTAACTCTCTTCGCCATTAGACTCACGAGCTCTTCTCTGAATCCTCTATCCATCGACACATCTCTCTCGCAGATCATTACACCGTAACTCTCCACCGCCGCTCTCACGGCGTTACACGCCTCGAATGTCCGACGTACACCTCGCAACGACGTCGTGTAGATCACCACACGATTCTCTCCTCCTGGAGGACAAACCCTCTCAAATTTCTCCCCCAATTTCAGATCTAGCGGTTTCAGAGCCTCGCCGGTAACAAAATTTCTAGGGTTTCTCCGATTGGGATCCGAATTATCTCCTCCTTGAGGCTCGAATTTCGGATCTAGCGGTTTCAGAACATCGTCGTTCAAGCATTTTCTAGGGTTTCTCCTATTAGGATCCGAGTTCTCTTTGTTTACTCCGCCGAAGACTTTGTACTTCACCGGAGTCTTCGGGAGAGGTGTGAATCGGAAACTCTCGCCGTCGAGACCAGACATGAGCTCCCAGGAGTTAATAACCTCCGGCTCAGACTTGATTAGCCTTGGCTCAGACCACAGTGACTTTGATTCCGTAGCGATGGTGAATTTCTCAGGCGGAGACATAGGAGGAGAAGGAGGAGGGTCGAGAGTGAGAAGACCATAAGTGGTGGAGGTAAGTTTGACGATGTGGTGACCGAAGGCTGAGCTACCGCCGATCTGAGGGAAGTCGTCGTCGTGATTGAGGAGGTTCGATGAGACGCAACCCATTATCACCGGAGATTTGGGATTTTTCTCGAATTCAACGCCGGAAAATTTCCTTTTTTGAGAGATTCAAAAATGAGAATTTGAAAATTTTGGGAGGAACGGTTTAGTTTGAGTGAGATGAAGACAAAACCCTGAAAAAGTAAAAAAAAACAAAAAAAAAGGGGTGGCTTTGTTACTTCTTTAAAAAACAATTATATAATTTGAAGAAAAACCAACTAATTGATGTTGTAGGAAAGTAAAGTTAAAGATGGTTGTGAATTGTGATGATTGATTGAAGATATGAAGGTTCAATATCCTATATTATGTTCTATAAAACGTTTAATTATTTTCAGACAGATATATTTCATGTTAATCCCACATTCTTTAAAGTTTGAACAAAATAAGATTGAAATGTCTAGATTATGATGTGTTGCTGGGGAAATTATTCGTTAGATTCGCTCCGATTCGATATTCGTTTTGATTCGATCCGAAAAATTCGGATATCCATTATAAATCAAAGTGGAGTAAATAGTAAAATATAGTATCCGTCTAAAGCGAAGCAAATCATAAATACTAATTTTAATAATCCGAATATCCGATCCGATCCATATATTACTTATATATACATATAATATGATAGGTTTATAACGTATATTTGTATTTTTAGATTTTTTAAATACATTTGGCGAAATATTTAGTAAGAATAGGTAGATACTAGCTTTTTAATTGAAATATATATATATATATATATATATATATTTTTTTTTTAAATAAAAAACAGATGTTTCATTTTCACCATCTTAATCTTCCACTTTTCATTTTTATTTAATTATATCGAATAAAATTAGGTAATTTAATATATTTATTCACTAGTTAGTTTAAATATTATATTAAAATAATTTTTTTTTAATAAAAAATATGGTGTTTTGATTATTATTTTTGGTTTAATCTGGATATCCGGTTATTCGCGGATATCCGCAATATCGGGATATCCGAAATTTTTCGGAGCAAAACAAATCGGAAAATTAGATATCCGACAAAAACAAAGCGGATCACAAATACTGCATTTTTTCAGATATCCGCTCTGTGCCCAACCCTAATAGAAATGGCTGTATAAATGAGTGACGTGTGGCAAGGATCTAGAACAATCTTACCTAGTATAAATAGAACTAGCTCTCACCACCATCTCCAACAATCATAGCCTTATGGCTCAGATTCTGTCATTGTTGGCGATGGCTCATTCTTACCAATCACTCATACTGGTTCAGCCCTTCTTCCCTCTTCCTCAGGTACATTACCTCTTAAAGATGTGTTAGTTTGCCCTGATATTGCTAAATCTTTGTTGTCTGTCTCAAAGCTTACCTCAGACTATCCTTGTTCCTTCGAATTTGACTGAGATGGAGTTGTTGTTAAGGACAAGAAAACAAAGAAAGTGCTGACACTGCGAAGACACCATGATAGTATTTATCTCTTCGAGGATCCAACAGCTCAAGTGTTCTTTTCTTCTCGACAACAAGTTGTAGTAGACGACATATTTGGCACAAAAGATTGGGTCATCCAAGTGCTTAGTTATCTCTCAACTATATGCTACTAAAGCTATTTCAATAAGCAAGAGTACCAAGTCAGTTTGTGAGTCCTGTAAACTTGGGAAAAATAGTAGATTACCCTTTTCTGATTCTGAATTTTTTGCAACTAGACCTCTTGAGAGGATACATAGTGATCTTGGGGGGCCTTCGCCAGTGGAATCGTGTCAAGGCTTCCATTATTATGTAATCTTTGTAGACAATTGGTCACGCTTCTGATGGTTTTATCCTTTGAAACGCAAATCAGACTTCTATGAAATCTCTATCCTCTTTCGGAAACTTGTTGAAAACCAGTTTGGTTGCAAAATTGGTTCATTTCAATGTGATGGAGGTGGGGAATTCACAAGCAAAAGGTTCTTATCACAGCTGCAACAGTGTGGCATCCAACAGTTGATCTCTTGTCCCCATACACCTCAACAAAATGGCCTTGCAGAAAGAAAACATAGGCATCTCATCGAGTTAGGCCTCTCATGTTTGAAAGTAAGGTACCTCAAAGGTATTGGGTTGAAGCTCTCTTTACTGCAAACTTCTTGATCAATCTTCTCCCTACTTCAGCCTTACCTTGCAACCTCAATCCTTATTAGAAGCTGTTCAACAAAGTTCCAGAGTATACATCTCTTAGAAGCTTTGGTTGTGCTTGTTTTCCTACGCTTCGAGATTATGCCTCCAACAAATTTGATCCAAGATCTCTTAATGCGTTTTTCTTGGCTACAGTGATAAGTATAAAGGCTATCGATGTCTATTCCCTCCAACAGGAAGAGTCTACATCAGCAGACATGTAATCTTCGAGTAAGCCTCTTTTCTTTTTGCTACTCTATATCAAGCTCTGCATCCGCAAGCAATTACTCCCCTGATATCAGCCTGGCACAAAACATTTATCACTTCTCCAGTTGCACAGGCTGACACATATGTCCCTGTTCAGAACCTCATTCCCATCTCAAATCCCTTCTCTCCTCTCCAAGATTTGTGTCCTGAGGCACCTCTTGAGTCACTCAACTCACCTGTGGCGTCAAATCTGAGTGAAAATCATAGCATCACTACTGCATAGACAAGAAGAAGTCCTGAGCGAATGGATCAGTCTACATCTGCTTCTATAGGCGATAGCGTTTCTCATGTTTCTAGCAGCTTAGATGTGCATAACCCTCATACAAACCCTTCCAGTCAATCTCAACATCAGATGGTGACTCGATCAAAAGCTGGAATTTCAAAGCCAAACCCAAGGTATGTGGTATTTACTCATAAAGTTGCCTATCCCGAACCAAAGACTGTGTCTGCTGCTCTCAAAGATCCTGGCTGGACAGAGGCTATGCACGCAGAGATGGACACTTGTGATGAAACTAACACTTGGTCCCTAGTACCTTATACTCCAGACATGAATGTTTTGGGTTTTCGATGGGTTTTCAGAACAAAACTCAATGCTGCTGGTACTCTGGATAAACTAAGAGCAAGAATAGTAGCCAAAGGCTTCAATCAAGAAGAAGGAATCGATTACCTCGAAACATATAGCCCTGTGGTACGGACTGCCACCGTAAGGTTAGTTCTCCACACTGCAACTGTTATGAATTGGGACATTAAATAACTTGATGTTAAAAACGCTTTCCTACACAATAATCTTCAAGAAACCATTTACATGAAGCAACCCACTGGTTTTGTTGATAAAAACAAACCTATCATGTATGCAAGCTTCATAAGGCTCTCTATGGTCTCAAACAATTACTAAGGGCTTGGTTTGATAAGTTTAGTAACTATCTCTTGGAGTATGGATTCATTTGCAGCAAGTTTGATCCATCACTCTTCGTCTATGTCACAAAGACTCATGTTCTCATTCTTCTCCTCTACGTTGATGATATGGTGCTCACTGGAAGCAGTCAATCTCTGATCACACATCTTCTTAATGCTTTAAAAGAACACTTTAGGCTTAAAGATATGGGGCAACTTCATTATTTTCTGGGAATACAGGCTCAGTTTCATGAAGGAGGTCTATTCTTATCACAATAACGATATGCAAAGGATCATTTTGCGGTTGCAGGAATGAGCAATTGCACTCCAATGCCAATACCTCTACCTCTGCAATTGAACAAACTTCCGGATCAAGATATTCTATTTTCAGATCTCAAATATTTCAGGAGTCTAGCAGGAAAACTCCAATATCTCACTCTCACAAGACCGGATCTTCAATATGCAGTAAACCACATTTGCCAAAAGATGCATGCTCCTTCTCTCTCGGATTTCAATCAACTCAACAGAATCCTTCGATGTCTAAAAGGAACTTTGAACTTTGGTATCTCTTTCTCTAAGAACACCGATTTTACCTTGGGAGCATATAACTACAGTGATTGGGCAGGATGTCCAACCACTAGACGATCAACTGGTGGTTTCTGTACTTTCCTGGGAAACAACCTCATCTCCTGGTCAGCTAAGAAGCAAAATTCCGTGGCAAGGAGCTCCACTGAAACAGAATATCGTGCTTTATCCGAAACAGCCTGTGAACTCACATGGCTCAGCAATCTTCTTCGAGATATTGGCATCCCACAACCTGCTCCTGCTATCCTCTACTGTGATAACTTGTCATCAGTACATCTTTCTGCTAATCCAGTCCTTCATCCCAGGTCCAAACACTTCGAGTCAGACTACCACTTCGTCAGAGAAAAATTGGCTATCGGATCTGTCATTGTCAAACACATCCCTGCAACTCTCCAATTGGCTGACATTTTCACTAAGTCTTTGCCTCATGATTCCTTCGTTTTTCTGCGGACCAAACTTGGTGTTCAGGTTCCACCCACACCAAGATTGAGAGGGGGAGAAGGGGGGGGGGGTGTTAGCACCTGTGTTAGTAACTGTGTCACACAGCCATTGCTTCAGACAGAGGCTTCGACTGAAACAAAGGAAAACAAGTCGAAGCCTTCATCAGTTATCAAAACGGTGAGCAGAGCAGGAGATACACTTCAGTCACAAAGCTCAACAACGCTTGAGCCCATTAAATCCAAAGACACGAAACTGATGTATTGCATTTTTACGCACTCTAACATATGTTTTTAACGGTTTTTCGAGTCGTTTTTATGGTTTTAGTGTCATTTCAGGGCCAGAACATGTTTGGATGAGAAAAGAGGCATAAGGAGTAAGGATTAGAGCAAAGCGGCGGAAAAAGACTCAGATCGATCGATCCACATATGGATCGATCAATCCAACTCTCCAGCCAAAACATCGTAACATTTAGGATCGACCTGATGAGATCAGATCGATCGATCTAGACTGGATCGATCGATCCAATATACCCGGACTTTTTGGATCGACGTGAGAAGCACAGATCGATCGAAACAACATCAGATCGATCGATCCATGCATGGATCGATCGATCCAAGCTATTTTTCGACAAGAAAAAGGAAATTTTTAATTTCCTATTTTCACAGGGTTTTGCCGTTTTTCTCTCCGACGTTTTCTGACTTAGATATATATTCGAGTCTAAGCCATTGTTTAAAAAAAGCTTTTTCATACTCTTTCATACTTTGAGATTTTTAGTTTTCTGCAATTTTGTAAGCCGTGGGAGACGAATTTCCGACTCTTCAATCGTTGAGAAGATTTCTGAACCCTATTTTATTTTATCATGAGTTTTTCTTCTTCTTCGATTGCTTTGATTCTTTCCATGTCTGAGTAGATCCTCAGTTGAGTTTAGGGTTTTCAACGGAGTTTATGAATCATTGAATCAGACATAGATAGGGATTATTATCGTCTTCACCTATTGTCATTCTTATTGCTTAGATTAAATTGATCACTTAATCTCTGATTTAGGGTTTAATCTATTCATCAAAAGTGCTATAGATTGCTTGATAAAACATAGGTGAGCAAATTGTCCTTAACCAACGAAAGCTGATGTTAAGGCAATTTGTGAACATATCAAACCTGTTCGTTAATGCTTGTTTAGAATTTTAAGATCAAACGACAGTTTAGATTCTTAGGTTGCTAGATAAAGTAGTTGAGACCACGAAAGTGGATTGATTATACATTCTTGTTTGAGTTGAGACTGCGTTCTATCGTTTCCTGAATAATTGTCTGGTTCATGATCTCTGAATTCCGGTGAAACGCCCTAGACTTAACGCTTGTTTTAATAGATTTCACATCGTTTAAATCGCTATTTACATTTGTTATTTCAATCAACATTATTTTTACCATCTTAGCTTAATTTCATTCAAAAGAATTCGTAGTGTTTCACTTGGTTCTCGTGGATTCGATCCCTAATTACTACTCCGTTTGCTGTGCACTTGCAGTGATATTTAGGGTTAAAACTCATTGTATCAAGTTTTTGGCGCCGTTGCCGGGGACCAATTGCGTTACCTTCGAGTTTTTGTTTGAAATTTAGTCTAAGGTTAACTAACTTTCTCTCTTGTGTGTTTCAGGTTTATGCAGAGAAGAAGCAAAGGAGCTGACAACCTTTTCAACTTCGATAACCAGGAACTTGCAAGGCTAGAAAGGGAGAACAGGAAGACAAGGTCGAATCAAGTCACAATGGGTGATCAAATCGACAACAATGCACTAGCTACTGCAGCCGAACTTCAGAGGCTACAACAGCAGGTGCAACAGCTGCTACAGCAGCAACGCCAACCTGCAATTGGGGATGCGGGAACTCCCCACACTTTCTACCAAAACAGGGCTGCTATCTGTCCACCGGCCATCGCTAGGAATGACTACGAGATCAAACCTCAGATGATAGGGTTGGTGAAGCAGCACGTGTTCCATGGTTTACCCGCTGAGAATCCTATGGACCACATAGAAAACTTTGAGGAGATTTGCAGCACTACCAAGTCAAATGGGGTGCCCGCCGATTACATTATGTGCAAACTTTTCCCCTTCTCTCTAGCGGACAAGGCATCGAGATGGCTAAAATCTCTACCTCCTGGGTCTATCACCACTTGGGATGAATGCAGAGCTGCTTTCCTGGATCATTTCTACACTAAGTCCAAGACGGCTTCGTTGAGGAACAAGATCACTGCTTTTCAACAACATTCGGGGGAGTCTTTTTGTGAAGCTTGGGAAAGGTTTAAGGAGTATCGCAGAGAGTGCCCTCATCATGGATACTCAGATGGGCAGATTCTAAGCATTTTCTATGATGGAGTCGAGTGGGACTACAAGAACGCTCTCAACGCTGCTAGTAATGGAGAATTCATGACTCAGAGCAAGGAGGGAGCCTACCAATTGATTGAGAACTTGGCTGCAAGTTCCAACAATCGCTGTGCAGAGTATGATAGGACCAAGCGTGTCAACAGCGTCGAATCTCAGAAAATCGACGAGCTAAATGAGAAGCTGAATCTGCTTTTGAAAGCAAGCCAGAATCAGAGAAGCGTGCAGTTTTGCGAGAATGGAGCAGATCCAGTTTTCTGTCAAGAGTTTGCTCCAGAGTTTGCTGAAGAAGGGGCTGATGAGTTGCAAGAGGTGAACTATGTGAACGGACAGGGTTTCGTGCAAAACAGGGGTTTTAACCAAAACTACAAAAATCACCCGAATCTGTCATATCGGAGCACGAACGTCGAAAATCCACAGGATCAAGTCTACCCACAGCAAGCCAACATCCAGGGTCAACAATTTCAGGGAAAACCCACCGTGCAAAATGCGGGCGTTTCTGGTTTTCAGGGATTTTTAGGACAGACTGGCGTGCAAAATCCGGGTTTCCAGAAGAACTTCTGTCAGGGATTTCAGGGAAATCAGTTCGTGCAAAATTCGGGCCAGAACAGATTTCAGGGGGGATTTACACAGAAACAGCCGTTCAACAACTTCCAACCGACTACACAAGCCCCATTCCAAGCCTCTACGAGCTCTGCGAACAACTCTGGTGATGATCTCAAGGTTCTCATGCAGCAACTCTTGCTCAACCAACAGAAATCTGCCAACGAGATCAATGTTAAGGTGGATAACATGTACAGCGATCTCAATGGCAAGTTTGAGTCACTATCTGCTCATGTGAAGAAGCTGGACACTCAGGTAGCTCAGACAGCTGAAGCAATCAAGAGACCACAGGGAGTCCTTCCAGGAAAGGGAGAGCCAAATCCTAGGAACGAGTTTGTCAATTCTATTACACTCAGAGGTGGAAAGGTGATAGAGTCTGCTGCGCGAAAGGAGAAAAATACCGATGAAGTCATTGACTTGGAAGAGAAAGACGATTCAGAAGCTGATCTGGTGAGAGAACCTGCAAGCGATACGACTGCAAAGGAACCACTTCCTGCGCGCGTCTATGCTCCAAAAGTTCCATACCCTACTCGCCCCAAGAAGTCGCGGAAGGACTTAGAAGAGGCGAAGTGCAAAGAGATGCTAGATGATCTAACAGTGAAACTCCCTCTTGCCGATGCAATCCAGATGATACCAGCGATGAAGAGATATGTGAAAGGCTTGGTGACAAGCAAGGTTTCTGGAGAAGATGACTTCATCAAGGTTTCAAAAGACTGCAGCGCCGTCCTTCAAAACAAGATGCCCAAGAAGCTTGGGGATCCAGGGAGGTTTGTTTTATCCGTACAGATTGGAGCAATGACGTTTGCTTGTTCTTTGTGTGATTTAGGTTCAAGTGTCAACTTGATGCCATATTCGGTGGCTAAGCGACTTGGATTCACAAAGTTCAAGCCAACCAAAATCTCCTTGGTGTTTGCCGATCGTTCTGTGAAGTTGTCGGTTGGGATACTAGAGGACTTACATGTGAGGATTGGAAATACTTTTGTTCCTGCAGATTTCGTGGTTCTAGAGCTCGAAGAAGAGCCAAAGGATCCTCTCATCTTGGGACGACCTTTCTTATGCACTGCTGGAGCCATCATAGACGTGAAAAATGGGCGAATAGATCTCCACCTGGGAGACATTATCATGAAGTTTGAGATGGACAACCTGCTGAAAAAGCCCATGATAGGTGGGCAGACATTCTCGGTCGATGACTCACTAGAAATCTCTAACGAGGCTGCAGAAGAGATTCTAGTAGATGACCCATTGGAGATTGCTTTGACAAGGGCTGCAAACGAGCATGGATTTTTGAGTGATGACGCGGCTGGGTATGCAGAGATGTTAAACTCGAGCCAGATTTTGGGGAAGACGGTCGCCTACATGAGCTTGGACGAGGCTGTCGAGACAACTCCAACAATAACCCTTCCTTCGTCTTCTAACCCATGGAGCGAGCTGAAAGCTCCTAAGGTAGAACTCAAAACTCTTCCAGCCGGGCTAAGGTACGCGTTTCTAGGTCCTAACTCTTCTTACCCTGTGATCATCAATGCTGATTTGAATAATGCGGAGACTGCTTTACTTTTATGTGAACTTAGAAAGTATCGCAGGGCTTTAGGCTATTCGCTGGATGATATCACAGGCATTTCACCCGATCTTTGCATGCACAGGATCCATCTAGAAGATGAGTCAATGACTTCTATAGAACATCAGAGACGGTTAAACCCGAATCTAAAAGATGTTGTAAAGAAAGAGATAATGAAACTTCTAGAAGCGGGCATCATATACGCTATCTCTGATAGTAGATGGGTGAGCCCGGTCCATGTTGTCCCAAAGAAAGGTGGAGTGACCGTGGTTAAGAATGATAAGGACGAGTTGATCCCAACCAGGACGGTCACAGGCCATCGTATGTGCATTGACTACAGGAAATTGAACTCTGCTACTCGTAAAGATCACTTTCCTTTGCCCTTCATTGATCAAATGCTTGAGAGATTGGCTAACCACGCTTACTACTGTTTTCTAGATGGTTATTCTGGTTTCTTTCAGATTCCTATCCATCCAGACGATCAGGAGAAGACCACATTCACATGTCCTTATGGCACTTATGCTTATCGCAGAATGCCATTCGGCTTGTGTAATGCACCAGCCACGTTCCAAAGATGCATGATGTCGATTTTCACTGACATGATTGAGGACATAATGGAAGTTTTTATGGATGATTTTTCTGTCTATGGATCTTCTTTTTCTGTTTGTCTTTCTAATTTGTGCAGGGTTCTACGACGCTGTGAGGAAAAGCATCTCGTGTTGAATTGGGAGAAATGTCACTTCATGGTCAGAGATGGGATTGTTTTAGGACACCGAATTTCAGAAAGTGGCATCGAGGTAGATAAGGCAAAGATCGAGGTGATGACAAGTCTGCAACCACCTGATTCTGTCAAAGGGATTAGGAGTTTTCTGGGACATGCTGGGTTCTATAGGAGGTTCATCAAGGATTTTTCCAAGATTGCTAACTTTTGACTCAACTTTTGTGCAAGGATGTGAAGTTTCACTTTGATACCGCTTGTCTTGAGGCCTTTCTCACAATCAAGGGAGCACTTGTTAGCGCACCAATCGTCCAACCACCAGATTGGGAGCTACCTTTCGAGGTAATGACTGATGCTAGTGACTACGCGGTAGGGGCTGTTTTGGGGCAAAGGAAAGAGAAGAAGCTTCATGTCATCTACTATGCTAGTAGGACTCTTGATGATGCTCAATGCAAGTACACCACAACAGAGAAAGAGCTTCTTTCCATAGTATTTGCTTTCGAGAAGTTCCGGTCATATCTTGTTGGGTCTAAGGTGGTTGTACACACGGATCATGCTGCTTTGAGGTATCTTCTCACCAAGAAGGATGCCAAACCTAGGCTGCTACGATGGATTCTCTTGCTGCAGGAGTTTGACTTAGAGATCAAAGACAAGAAAGGCATTGAGAACGGTGTTGCGGATCATTTGTCTCGCCTACGGGTAGAGGAGGACGTCCCGATGGACGATTTCCTTCCTGAGGAGCACGTGTACGCCATCAGCCTTGGATTGTATACCTTCTCGTGACACCACGCTCCCTGAGATCCCTTGGTTTGGTGAGATTGCGAACTACTTGGCTGCAGAAAAGGAACCCGAGAACTTTGTTGGATACAAGAAGAAGAAGTTCCTGAGAGACATCCGACGCTACTTCTGGGATGAGCCGTACTTGTACAAGCAATGCTCAGACGGAGTTTTCAGACGATGCATTTCAGAGGAAGAAGTCTCGGGTATTCTCTTTCATTGCCATGGTTCTAATTATGCAGGGCATTTCGCTACTTTCAAGACGGTGTCCAAAGCTCTACAAGCTGGTTTCTGGTGGCCAACTATGTTTAGAGATGCTCATGCTTTCGTCTCCAAGTGTGATTCATGTCAAAGGCAGGGAAACATAAGCAAGAGGAACGAGATGCCTCAAAATTTCATCTTGGAAGTAGAGGTGTTCGACGTTTGGGGTATCGATTTCATGGGTCCATTCCCATCTTCCTATGGAAATCAATACATCCTTGTCGCAGTGGACTACGTGTCTAAATGGGTTGAAGCGCTGGCTAGTCCAACCAATGATGCCAAGGTGGTTTTGAAGATGTTCAAGTCTGTGATCTTTCCGCGTTTCGGGGTGCCTCGAGTTGTAATCAGCGATGGTGGATCTCACTTCATCAACAAGGTCTTTGAGGGTCTTTTGAAGAAGCATGGAGTAAAGCATAAGGTAGCCACCCCTTACCATCCGCAGACGAGTGGGCAAGTCGAGATTTCCAATAGGGAGATTAAGAGCATTCTGCAGAAAACTGTGAGCACCACAAGAAAGGATTGGGCCGTGAAGCTTGATGACGCTCTTTGGGCGTATAGGACTGCTTACAAGACACCTTTGGGAACGACACCATTCCATCTCGTCTATGGAAAGTCTTGTCATCTTCCAGTGGAACTCGAGTACAAAGCAGCTTGGGCTGTTAAGCTGTTAAATTTCGACATCAAGCCTGCTTCTGAGAGACGTTTGATGCAACTTAACGAGCTTGATGAGATTCGTCATATGGCCTACGAGAACTCCAGGATCTACAAAGAAAGGACTAAGGCCTACCATGACAAGAGGATCATTCCAAGGAACTTTGCTGCAAACGATCAGGTGTTGCTCTTCAATTCTCGCCTGAAACTTTTCCCTGGAAAGCTGCGATCGCGATGGTCTGGTCCTTTCACCATCAAGGAGGTAAGACCGTATGGAGCTGTTGTGTTGCTGGACACTGCAGGAGGAGAATTTGTGGTTAATGGTCAACGCCTGAAGCCATATCTTGCTGATACCGAGATCACTGAAGGAGACACCGTTCCCCTAAGTGATCCGCCTCAAGCCTAGACGGCATCCAAGTCAAGCTCGTGACTTAAAACAAGCGCTTGGTGGGAGGCAACCCATCGGTAAGTGTACATACTTAGATATTCATTTGTTTTCTAATTTTTAGTTTTGTTTTTCACCGTTTCAGGTTCTTCATCTTCGAAAAAAAAAAAAAAAAAAAAAAAGGGTCGGATCGATCGATCCAGGTCTAGATCGATCGATCCAGACACCCAGCCAAAAGGCCGAGAGTTTTCAGATCGATCGATCCAGTGTGGATCGATCGATCCAACATCCAGGTAAGTTTTCGGGTTTGATTGTTTTTGGTTAAAACCGGTTTATTTCACTAAAACTAAACCGGAAACACGTTTTAACCATCCTTCCCACGATTTTACGGATCAAAAAACACGAATTTTTTTTTTCTCTCCTTCTCTCTCGCGATTTTTGGGTGTTCTTGGGAGATTTTTGCTAAATCTCTAACTTTCTCAATTCTTGACGGATTTGGACGATTTTTGGCTCTAAACCACTCGGATTTCCCTCCTCTTTCTGTTTATATAACCCATTCACTCGATCTGCAAAGGTACGTCGTTCTATCGTCGATTTTCAGTCCGAAATTTTTTTTAGAAAAGTTGAAATTTTGGTTTCTCTTTCTCCTTAGATGATTTTCGTGGCTTGATTTTGATTCCTAGACTGATTTCGCACTGCCCCACGCTTTGTTTCGTTGAATGGTGTGATTGG
The DNA here is from genome assembly GCA_900406555.1 of Pseudoturritis turrita. Lineage (NCBI taxonomy): Eukaryota > Viridiplantae > Streptophyta > Magnoliopsida > Brassicales > Brassicaceae > Pseudoturritis > Pseudoturritis turrita. Next base: position 687,273 of record OVBL01000114.1, read on the forward strand.
AATGGAAATTTGGAAATCAATGGACAATATGCAAATTTTTGGAAAATTTTGATGCAACTCCGAATTGGGTTGCTTGGGATAGTGATTGTGGAGCATTGCGTTGCATTGGTGGTTGGAATTGTTTCTGTTATTGCATGATATTCGGATATTTGAAACTCTCTGCTCGTTTGTGTATTTTTTCGAAATTTTCGATAAATATGTGTTTTTCGTTGAATTTTGCAGAAATGGTTAAAACGGGAGCTGTGAGGAAAAACCCAACGAGGGGTCTAGCACCACCACCGCCACTACCACGAGTTGACCCGAATGCGCAAACTTCGAGGCGCAGAAAAGACAAAGGCGTAGCTCCATCTTCGGTCCCTAATAGAGCCGAGGACGAGTACGAGGAGGAAGGAGAGCATACAACTGCTCCATGGCCTCGTCCTGATAATACACCCATCGAAGACTTCTTTGTTATCACGATTCCTCACATGACGGTTGGGGAGATGCAGAGAGACACCCGATATCGGATGCGGCGCTATGGTGACCCGTGGGCTATTCATAATAGCACCTTCTACAACGGGCTGCTTCGGGTTGAGATAGCCCCTACCAAGTTCATATGCGAGCGGACTTTGCAGAGGATGGGCATAGCGGACGATGTGAGGGCCATGTTGCAGAGGATGGGCCTAGGCACACTTGCATATCAGACATACCCCCTCTACCCGGAGTTGGTACGGCAGTTCCTAGCCTCTGCAGAGATGAAGTACGAGGACATCGCGATCAATGTCCCGAGTGAAGGGAAGCTTTCTTACTTCTCCAGCGGTCTCCTCTACGAGATTTCACTCAACGAGCTAGGTAACCTCTACGACTTTGATACCTATAGAGAGAGCTGCAGGTTCCCAGATGACTTTCCACAGGCTTCAGAGCTATGGCATTTGATTGGGTCCGGGCCATACACATCACGGGAGGCCAAGTTGACGTTGATCCGGAACCCGGTAATCAGAGTGGTTGCTAAGATCATCGGGCACAGCTTGTTCGCTAAGGAGGAAGCAGGTTCTTTGAGCTTTGATGAGCTGCAGATGTTGCACTACGGGCTTCCTTCTTTTGTCCGAGACATCTACCACGAGCCACCTCGACTTGGGCTCAACACGCACTTCGGAGCGATTTTTGCTGCAGTCTTGGTCCAGAAGAAGTTTCGCGGGCTTAACACTTCGAGACAGAGGACAGAGTGTATTGGGAGCCTCTTGACTCCTATTTTCAGGTATCATGGGATTGATCTCACTGCGACCGCGTGTGTTGATACACACGCCCATTTCGATGAGCAGTACTTCAGGCACATCACTATTCTCAAGGCTGGCCTGAAGTATCAGTTCCATGATCGCGCTGGAGTCTCTCATCTGTGCCAGCTACCACTTCCTGCCCTCACCGCTCTCACATCCAGGGACAACCTGGAGTTCTTACCTGCCCCGGAGCTCCTCTGTGCTGCTGCACCTAGACGACGGAGTAGTTCTGCGCGAGCCAGTACTTCACAGCCTCACCTGGAGGATGACAGAGTGCCCGATTACACTGCACAGGATACGACGGAGCAGCTGCTTCCTGCTTACACTGGTCAGTACGATCTTCCCCCTTTACCTGCAGATGCTACAGATGAGGCTCGTTGGGCATGGATGGTTGAGTCCCAGAGGACCAACAACTCCATGATGCAGAGGATTTGGGGAGCCCTCTCTAGGCTCACTTGCCCCCGGCCACCATCCTGTTTCCGAGCCTCCTCCTCTAGACGTCCCACCACCACTACTGCAGTTCCTGATGTTGCTGGACACAGGACCACTGATGAGGATGAGTCTGATGATGGACCACGTCTTCAGAGGCGTAGGAGAGCACCGGGAGTACGAGAGAGTGTCAGCCCAGATGACCGTCCTTGATTGCAGTATCATCTCTCTCTCCCTTTTACTTTTTCCTTTTATGTACCTTTTTGCGTCAGTCGTATCCTTCTTCTGATTTATTTTCACCCCGGAGACGGTGTGAAGTAAGTCTGGGGGAGGATATTTGCTGGGACTAACGCCATTTTTCTTTGTTTTGTTTATCTTGAGTCATTTTGATGTTTTTATTGAGTCAGTCCAAGATGTTTTATTGAGTCAAAACTCTGTTGGGTATTATGATATTTCTCTTGATTTGATATCTGATTTGTTCTATCTTAGTGACCATTATTGCAGAATCCATTCAGACTTGACCAATGAAAAATCCAAAAGCTGACCAGCTAACTAGAGACATCCACATTTCCAACAGAATCCACTAAGCCCGAGCTAATTTCTGAGCTCTTCCTTTTACCTCATCAGACGTGATTGATGCCAAGGGTCTGACTCCTTGTTCATTGCCTGACAAACACATCCTGTGTGAAACATAATGGTACTCCTCTCCCTTATCTAAAAAGGTAATAAGCGGAAAAGATGAAAGGATTTCCTCTAGGGTAAAGGGCTAGGAAAATTTCCCATGATCCCATTATTTTACTCTGAGAGGAATGATCACACAAGGGTTGGAAGCGAGGCTAGGAAAATTTCCCGTGATGCCATTATTCGCCTACACCCTTGAAACGAAAAAAAAAAAAAACAAAAGAAAAAAAAAAGAGAGAGAAAAGAAAAGACGAAAACAAAGAACAAGTCTGGGGGAGAGAAAGAGTACCAATGATCGTACAGATGGTTGTCATGGCATTGGACGGGAATGAGTCTATAAGACTCTTGACATTGAGATCACTGATGAGACCCAGCAATGAAAGGCTTATGGACAACGTTGTGAAATTTGTGGGTTGAATCTGGAAGGCTGCGAATGTCTGCGGAGAAGTACATAACGGTTCGGTTAAGATTGATTTTGAAATATGTGGATTATAAGGTGAATGGTCATTATAACATTTCAAAGAGAAGGTGAGTTCCCGTGATTTTCAAACTTCGACTCTATATTTAGTGTTTGCTTGAGGACAAGCAAAACGCTAAGTCTGGGGGAGTTGATGTATTGCATTTTTACGCACTCTAACATATGTTTTTAACGGTTTTTCGAGTCGTTTCTATGGTTTTAGTGTCATTTCAGGGCCAGAACATGTTTGGATGAGAAAAGAGGCATAAGGAGTAAGGATTAGAGCAAAGCGGCGGAAAAAGACTCAGATCGATCGATCCACATATGGATCGATCGATCCAACTCTCCAGCCAAAACATCGTAACATTTAGGATCGACCTGATGAGATCAGATCGATCGATCTAGACTGGATCGATCGATCCAAGTATAGATCGATCGATCCAATATACCCGGACTTTTTGGATCGACGTGAGAAGCTCAGATCGATCGAACCAACATCAGATCGATCGATCCATCATGGATCGATCGATCCAAGCTATTTTTCGACAAGAAAAAGGAAATTTTTAATTTCCTATTTTCACAGGGTTTTGCCGTTTTTCTCTCCCACGTTTTCTGACTTAGATATATATTCGAGTCTAAGCCATTGTTTAAAAAAAGCTTTTTCATACTCTTTCATACTTTGAGATTTTTAGTTTTCTGCAATTCTGTAAGCCGTGGGAGACGAATTTCCGACTCTTCAATCGTTGAGAAGATTTCTGAACCCTATTTTATTTTATCATGAGTTTTTCTTCTTCTTCGATTGCTTTGATTCTTTCCATGTCTGAGTAGATCCTTAGTTGAGTTTAGGGTTTTCAACGGAGTTTATGAATCATTGAATCAGACATAGATAGGATTATTATCGTCTTCACCTATTGTCATTCTTATTGCTTAGATTAAATTGATCACTTAATCTCTGATTTAGGGTTTAATCTATTCATCAAAAGTGCTATAGATTGCTTGATAAAACATAGGTGAGCAAATTGTCCTTAACCAACGAAAGCTGATGTTAAGGCAATTTGTGAACATATCAAACCTGTTCGTTAATGCTTGTTTAGAATTTTAAGATCAAACGACAGTTTAGATTCTTAGGTTGCTAGATAAAGTAGTTGAGACCACGAAAGTGGATTGATTATACATTCTTGTTTGAGTTGAGACTGCGTTCTATCGTTCCCTGAATAATTGTCTGGTTCATGATCTCTGAATTCCTGCGAAACGCCCTAGACTTAACGCTTGTTTTAATAGATTTCACATCGTTTAAATCGCTATTTACATTTGTTATTTCAATCAACATTATTTTTACCATCTTAGCTTAATTTCATTCAAAAGAATTCGTAGTGTTTCACTTGGTTCTCGTGGATTCGATCCCTAATTACTACTCCGTTTGCTGTGCACTTGCAGTGATATTTAGGGTTAAAACTCATTGTATCAGAAACTGCCTACGAAACTGCATCCTTCAACGGCTTCATTACTCTGCTTTTCAAAAAGGAAAACGACGAATACTGCTCAGGTCAAGAACGTATAATTTGGTACGATTCCAATGATTATAGCAGCGTGTAAATGAGTAATGTGTGGCAAGGATCTAGAACAATCTTACATACTATAAATAGAACAAGCCTTGTATCGTTTTCTATTAAGCTTGCAATAAAGAACAAAACTTTCATCTTGATCTTCTTCAAGAGCCTTTGAGCTCAACTTTCAGTATTTAGGTGGAATGGCATGAGACAAATTAATAATACTAAAGTAAATGATAATAATGTGACATAGATATTAACAATTTTGTTGTTTACGATAGAAACGATTTCCATAACATATTATTTTTTAACGTGAACGTCTAATTTATTAAATAGGTAGAATTTAGTTTTGTTAGGACATCATCTTATTACCACTTATCTAATTTCTCTTAAAGTGAATGAAGAGTAGATTAATTTTTTTTTTTGGTTGTGTGCTACACTTGTGATTCTTGGTACAAATGGATTTATATTCATAAAATTGGTTCAATTGGGTTTCAATAATATAGATTGATTTTTTAGTTGTGTGCTACAATGAAAGCAAAGTTGTGTGCTAGAACTTAAAGTGATTGTATGAAGGCCTGATCAGCCATCTTTTATAATTAAAAACATTTGTTACATTTTCTTGTAAATCTAAAATTTCAAAATGGAAATATAAAATAAACAATAAATAAATAACAAAACCAAATGACCGTTTTTCAAAATTGGAACATGGACCCTTTACACATCCACGTTTTAGACACTAAACTAAAAGCAGTTTTGAAATCGTCTCTTTTTAAAATCAACGGTTATATTATCATAAAAAATGAAAATATATCCAATTATGTTGAAATCTAACATGTTCACTCTGACTCGAATCAATTATGTTGAAGTCTCTCTTTCAGTTTCTGTTAAAATATTTATGTCGATGATTTTTTTTTCATGATTAAGCTTATATATTATGATTTATTTGAAGATATATTTTAAAAAATTACAATAAAAATTATAGAAAAAGAATTGGGTAAATTATGTGGAAAGTTTAGCTGATTTAAAATTACGATTCTGTGTTTAGTGGTTGAGATATTTTTTCCCGTAAATTTAAATAATAGATTTATAGAAATATATATTGTATATCGGAGATTATGATCCTAGTTGATATAATTTTCTCTATGGAAAATGTATTTTGTGTAATAAAAAAAAAAACATTTTCACGGTCTTATATAAAAAGTTTTGTTGTGAGAATATATATTTTTGATGATTTTTTATGAAAACGGGAATATTGTTTTTTGATAAAAGAAAAACGGGAATATTGTTGATCCAATTAATACCCTTATCATTTCAGCAACCGTTTGTTTTTTTATGCTCTTTCGAATAAAATTATCTCCAATGTTAAGGATGATGGTTGATCTTGCTTTTCTCTTAATTTTTTGCTAAACATGAGGTCAATTATGTGGATATTTGTTGTAACTCTTCTCCATATTCTTCTATTTCTTTCACAAGAGTTTCTTCACCTTTCTCAAATGTCTCCTCTATCCTTTCAACACTTCAAGAAGTTTCAAAATCGTGAGATGGACCAATACCTTCTTCTCAATATATCTATCTTTAAATTGTTAATACCGAGCACTGAAAAGTAAAGAAACACACAAACTTTATAAGTTCATGCTCCGAACTGAAAACGCTAAATCCTGCCGAGATTAAAAATCGGAAGCCAACTAGAAGCTTTTGTCCTTGGTTACACAAACCCTAGAGACCAGTGTTCTTACACAAACCCCTTCACACAAAGACCAGTGTTCTTGCTCTCTGTTTCACATACATAGAAAGACGACAAACAAAGCTCATAACCAGGGCTTGACAAATCCTCTATTTACCCTTAGGCATCTTCAGGATGTAAGAGCTTGCACTCGCAGATCACATGCTAATTACTTGTGTTTCAGATCTTACTTATCGATTTGTTTGATACGTCTCATTTTCGATATTTGTATCCTTAGAATCCAAACATGAGAGCATGATCTTTGTTTCTTTACTCGTAACTGTTGTAGTTTTTTTTTATCTTTTAATGACTGCATTGTATTATCTTCTTTAATGTAGATTTTTTGTAATCGAGAGAATCAACATATTAGCAATTTTGTTTCTTATTCATAAATTAGTGAGAAAGTGAGCCAAGCAAAGCCTAAGCCCAACTAAACCATTTATGGCACATTAGTTTACTGGCCCATAAATATTATACACAGTACTGTTAGTGTCTTAAATTGGAAGTAAAATATTTTTGGAAAGGAATAGTTATGAAGAAAACAACAACAATTATTGATAGTCGCAGAGAGTAGGACAATGCCCTATTGGCTCAGGCCTTATTCAGGTCCTAATCGTACTGATTAAAAATATGTCAGCAATAATTGACAAAGTAATATCAATATAGCTGAAAATATCAATAACCTCAATTATATTATATTTTTGTTCACTTTATGAAATTTGTAGACAACTAACTCACATGGGCTCATCTTACACACTAGTCTCTAGTTAACATTATTAATACTAAATCCTACCTACTAATTCTTTCTGATATTAGCTACAAAATATTCCTCTTTGAGAACATAAAGTTTAAACTAAGAGTTATTTAGATAGATGATAATTATGGGTATTAACTACAGAAAAAATGGATGACAAAATTGTAATAAAAAAATATATTTATTCGTGGATAATTTTAACAAATATGGTAGATTTTGTATAAATAATGTGTTATATTAAAAAATAGTGTGTTATGTTTAAAAATAATGTATTAGAAAAATATAGCGTATCATCGAAAATGTATCATGATTTTTTTTTTTAAACCACAACTTGCAATTTCATTTGTCTGTATTTTGCAATTTAAAGAAAATAGTGAAGTCATTTATTACATATACCCATAAATTAATTGATATTATCCAATATCCTTAGTAGTAATTTATATTATCCATAGTAATTGTTCTAACTCCAAATCAATAATAGTCCAACTAACGATTATTAATGGGTTTCTATGTTTGGATAATTCATATATCTCTACAACTTACCAAATATGGACGACATGATTTACATCATTGCTAGGTTTTCAATTATAGTTACCATTAAATAAGAAAGGACTACGAGAGATGCATCTCAGAAACAAAAATCAAGTATTTAAAGTAAAAGAATTTAAAAGTGGGGTTCTTATATACTAAAAAAGAATTAGAATTTTATGGTAAATTACACATTCGAATTTTAATCTTTAAAGAATTTTAACCTTTAAGAACATTATCGAAATCATTAAAAAAAAAGAAATAACAGTTTTTTTAAAACTAGAAAGTTCCAGATCTTTAACTCATAATCTTTTTTGGCACGAAACCAATTTTTGGTAATACTTATTAGAACGTAAACCATTCTTTTCAAATAGAAATTCGAACATGAAAATAATGATTCAATTTCCCTCCCAAAGAAATTCTTGAAACTAAATGAAATATTACCGCTTGGTAAAAAAATAAATAATGTGTGTAAACGTTAAAGTTCTAAAGGTAATTATTCAAGAAAGAATTTGAGTTCGCCCTAACTACAACCGTCGTCGAGTTTCGTTTCACTACCGCCGTCTCCTCTCCGGTGTCCGGCGCTCCTCACCATCTCCACTCCGGTGTCCGGCGCTCCTCGCCGACACCGGGAGAGATCCCTTCTTCCTCTACAGCTTGTTTTGGTTCGATCCATTAGCTTCCTTTCCCTCGAATCGTGTGCATCGGAGTCCTCACCTTCAAATCGGATCTTCATGGAGGTTTGGATGCAGCTCCGGCGTTGCCACTGCGGGGATCTGACCTGGGAGAGACTTGAGGCTGCAGTGACCTCGTCTGGGGTACTCTCGAGACTCTCGGCTCCGTCGTCTCTCACCTATAAAGTGGTGGATCTGGCCCAGATCCTTCCACTTCCGTTACCTCCTCTCGCGGCTTCGTCGATCTCTCTAGGTTAGTCGTTGGTTTTGTCCTCGTCGGTATGGCTGCAGGTCTGTGAGGATGAGGTCTCTCCTCCGACAGATTAGATCGCGATTAGCTTTTGGTTCTTCAAGTCTCGGTGGTGTAAACGGTTTCTTCGGTGAATCTCTTCGACGGTGTGGTTTAATTGGTAGTGCTTAGGCTTTGCAATTGGTTTTTGTCTCTGGATGTTTGCGGCAATCTGTCGTACCCTCTGATTTGGGTCCCTTTTGCTAGCCTTTGTACATGATCTTGGCTATGTTTTGCCTTCGATTAGTGTAGTTAGGAGAGTATGACTGCTCTCTTGACTTGGTGAATTGGATTCTCTGTGTTGATTGATTTTGGTCTACTTCGGGTTTGGGTTAGTGGCGTCGATTAGGCTTTTAGAGGAGCTAGTAAGGTCGATTGATTGTGTTGGTGCTTGGTTCCTCTTGCCGACTTCGGGGATAGGTCTTGGGAGAGTTGAAGAGCGCTACCACTTGTTTTCGGCTAGTGTAGTCTCGTCTATTTGCTGCTTTCTGGAATTGCTAATCGAACCTCGTCTCTCTGGTGTTGAAGATAGCCATTGTTTCGTTTGGTTTTGTTCGCACCCTAGTCTTCAGGTCCTTGATTCGAGCTACCGGATGAAAGAGCTTCTAATCGCTTTGTCGGAGTCCCTTAATCGCTCAAGTCGCTACCAATTTCGTTCAACCTATTTCTTTGTTCCCATCGAGAGTCCAGATTTTATCGCTATTTACTCGACTTTGGTTGTTTCGCAACTAAGCGTATTGAGTAAATACATATTGCTATTTGGTTCCATGTTTTAAAACTTTTTTGCCGTAGAACTAATTCTTAGATTTCACTTTTTGTTAAAACAACAATCTGTAATTCCTGAATTGTTTATTTTTTAAATGATATATATATATATATATATTTTTTTTAAGTTCTAAAGGTAGTTTTTTAGACAATGATAATTTGACTAGTCCAAGCAAACTCACTTATGAGACATTTTCTCGATGCTACAAAAACACAAATAAAATACAAATAAAATCGAAGAATCTCAGTTTCAAAGTTGTATTTTGGCTAAAACCATTATTTTGTAGTCTTCGAGGTCTTGTCGTCCTTCATTTGCACGCCTTGTTTTTATTATCGCGTATCTATCACCATGTATGTCCTAATGTATCATGTATGCATTAGGATTTCATTTTCTTAGATTATGTCCGTGACACAGTTCTATCAACCCCTATTTGAATCTTTATTAAGCATAAATCATCAATTCCAAATTATTTGAATATCATGCATATTTTTTTATATCTCAAACATGTGTTTGATATGTTAACTCGATATATATATTCCTAAAGATGTCGAAAAAAAAAATATATTTCTAAATCTAGATTTTAATTGGATGAATGAAAAAACACTTGAATTTTTTTTTTCTCTCTTATCTTTATTTTGCTGGTTAAAAATTCTCTCTGATCACTCATATCTTACATAAAAAATACAAATTGTTTGGTGTACATATGATTCGTGTTGCACTTTTTTTGTTTTTGCTCCTGAGAATATGATTTCTCATTACTATTACTACTATAATATTTCTTTTCCAACGTTACAGTTCTTGAAGACTACATTCTCTAGCCAGATACTAGTATATATATTTACTAATTTTCTTTGCATTTTGCAATTTACGAGAAATGTAATTACTGGAATCTATATTGTGTAACACGTGAAGCCAATGAAAGAGTGCTCAAATACAATTTACAAAAGAATATTTTTTTTCTTTTTCAAAAACACTACTAGTAAAAATCATTTGGGAACTTTGGATTCTTGGTGCAACGAGGCATTAAAGTCTGTGGCTATCTTCTTCTTGAAAGTATATACAATGTCATCTTGGACCGTCAAATCTTCATTTACTACATCAATGTTTATATTTAATAATACCATGTAACACCTGTGGCAAGTGTACTTTCCTTTTAATATTTCAAAATAACCAAAAGCTGCAACATTTCTGATACTCCCTCGTTTGTTATATAATCATCAGAAATATTTTTAGTGTATTCTTAATTTTGTTATTTTTGTTTTATCACAACCATTATTGATTCATCAACAGCTGTTAATATTTCCTACTTTTTGTTCAGCTTATTAGGTGAGAGAGTGAAACTATTGTAAATGTAAAGAAAAGCATACACCAGAGAGCATGCTGCTTCATTTTTTTTTTGACACCAACAAAAAAAACACCATATTAAGTTTGCGTATAAAACTCTTCTCTTGGGAGAACCAGTCAGAAACCGCCGAACTTACATGAGAGAAAATAATATCTCGTGCTCTTGTTTTTTTTGCGAGACAATCAGTACGGATATTTGTACAACGAAAGTTATAAGAAATACTAAAGAAAGGAAAAGCGACATGAAGGATTTGAAATCCTCTAATTCTGATGCAAAAACTGGCCATTTCGTTGGATTGGTCACCATGGAAATCAAATCGGTGCAATCAGTGGCGAAATGGACACCAACAAAACCGAAATCAGTCATTTCATGTGCTATTTTACCCATATGACAATTTCAATTTGTCAATTGGATATTCTTCAATTCTGGTTGATTGAGAAAATCCATGAACACAATACACGGTGGAGTATCGTGTTCCTGAACCTTCTCAATTAATTTCGGTTTATCAGTTGGACTATTCTTCATTTATGGTCGCGTTATCCAATTTTACATGTACCCACTTCAAAATTATTCAATTTTTAGATAAAAATGCGTTATGGAAATTAAATTCCAAGATATAAAAATATAGATCAAGTATTTTTGTCGGATACTCGAGTTACTTGTTTGGATAACAAAATATTTTAAAATTATCAAAATTCATTTCTGTTTTTAAAATTACTCAAAATTAAAAAAAAAAAAAATTTCTGAAATTTCTATCATTGTCCAAACTTACACATAATTATTTTAATTCGCCCCCTTAGCCATTTTAATACTGATTTTAATTATCCGGATTACATGTATGTTACTCGATATTCTCATTACCAATCCATTTTTAAAATAAATAGTGAGTTTTGATATTTTAAAAATAGATTTCGGATAGTCATTTTCGATACCTTAAATACTTTTACTCGATATTTAAGGACTATTATCCGAAATCAACGTGGCTACAAGAGTGAAAACATCTCCAATGGAAGTATCTCATTGAAATACTCTTAGAGTTTTTCACAAATATAATATTACTATTTTTAATATAATTTAATTATATAATTAATTTTTATGTTAGAAAAAAAATTGAACCAATCAAATAGAGACAAATGTGATATGAATTTTTCATGGTTATCTCATTTGATAAACTTTTGTCATGAATTTCTCATTCTTTTTCTTACTTTTTTTTTATTTTTATTATTATTTTAGTATGATACCCATTGGAGATGCTCAATCTCTTAATATCTTGATTAAACTAAAATTTTAATATAATATCTCATGATCTAATATAATAATTAAATTAATTTATGGTCTATGCGACTGTCGTGTATATAAATTACATTTATGCTATCGGGCTCAGTCTCGTGGTGTAGTAGTTAAGTTCCATGAGCATCAACTTCACTTTATAGCAGAGTTTCGATCTTCATTTCTCTTTGATCCGTCGATTTTACAAAACGTTAATTAAAGATGGCGAAGAAGAACGGAATGTCGTGGTTCACGGCCGTGAAGAAGATTCTCTGGTCACCGTCAAAAGATTCCGACAGGAAGATTCACCAGAAAGAAACTGATTATCAGGTCTTACTTCAACTCTCTGCTATTAGTTACACTTAACCACATCTTCTAAATAGAGTTTTTAGATTCATGGGTCTTGAGATTTAACCCGAAAGTTTCATTCGATCTTCTCGGTTAATTGCAGAAAAAAGAAAAGAAAGGATGGATTTTTCGAAAAACCAAACTAGAAACCACAAACCATGTAACCGATACCGTCCGTACGATCCCCACGGCGGAGACAGAGGAGGAAGACAAACCGGCGGTGGCTGTCTCCGCCGTGGATAAAGCCGTCGCTGAGATCGTTAAGCTAACGGCAACTCCAGGTTTTATTAGACGTCATTGGGCTGCCATTATTATTCAAACAGCTTTTAGAGGTTACCTGGTAAGTAAATGTTGTTATTGGTTTGTGTATTTTAATTGATTTGGAGAATCTTATGTTATTAGTTTAAAAATACTACTAGTTAAAATCCCATGTTATTCGTGAGAGTCTAATTTTCGAGTTTTGTTTGGGAAAAGGCGAGGAGGGCTTTAAGGGCATTAAAAGGGATAGTGAAGCTACAAGCATTAGTGAGAGGTAACAATGTTAGAAACCAAGCTAAACTCACTTTAAGATGCATCAAAGCTTTGGTTAGAGTTCAAGATCAAGTGCTTAATCATAATCAACGTTCAAGAATCTTATCATCATCGAGTTATTATAATCTCGACGCAAGACGTAACTCAATGTTCGCCGAATCTAATGGTTTCTGGGACAATAAAACATATCTTCAAGACATTCGTAGCCGTAGATCTCTGGTTAGTGATTAACTTAATTAAATTCCTCAATCTTTAGTAATTTTTCTTGTGAGACAATAATAAATGTTCTGATTTTTGCAGTCCAAGGACATGAACAGATGCTCCAACGAATTTGTTGTTAACCAAGAAGAAGAAAGCCAATTGATTCTGCAGAAGAAATTAGAGATTGCTATTAGACGAGAGAAAGCACAAGCACTTGCTCTCTCTAATCAGGTATTTATATATTGAAGACCGATATATAAACAAATTTTTTTAGGGTTTATTGGTTAGTTTATTTTAAAAACATTTTCAATTCTAAATATATTTGTTTGATTATATTTTTTGTGTGAATTAATAACCATAATATATATATATATATATATATATATATATATATAATTTGTCTATAACTCAATTTGTTTTTTAAATGTAGTTGCTACTACACTATTAAATAATGTATAGTTGAGTTCCTGTTTATCCCAAACAGTATTCTAACTTATATATTTCCTAGTATATATAATATCATTGTTTCATTTATTTATTTTAAAAAAAAAATTCATAATAAGTTTATTCACTTCTCCAGTCCACTAAAATTCTTTAAAAATAGATAAATGCACATTATATCTATTTTTCTTTTCAAAGTTTGAAACTGTTTATTATCGAGAGAATTTTAGAAAATTCCTTTGCATTTACAAATTATTAAAATATAAGGATAATTTGCTCAATAATCCATATTTTTTTTTTAATTAAGTAAATAACCAAAATTGACCCATATAGCCAAATAATAGCCATTAGATTTACGATATTTAGTTATTTACCTAATTAATATTTTTTTTGGTTATTTAACAAATTAAACCAAATATACTATTATCCAATTAACCCATTAAACTTTTTGTTTTTTGTTTTTTTTTGGAAAGATTCGGAGTCGGTCTCACCGGAATCAATCAGCCGGCGAAGAATCGGAGATTCTAGAATGGCTTAATCGATGGATGGCTACAAAGCAATGGGACAACACAATCACCGCCAATCCCACAACCAGAGATCAGATTAAGACTCTTGAGATCGATACAACACATCATCAGAGATCTTATCCAGCGACCCCACCGTCGTGTAGAGCCACGAGATCGTTTGGGCTAAGATCAGCTAGTCCGAGAATACCGTCTTCTTCGCCTTCTTCGATGTTGCAGCCCAATTACATGACGGCGACTGAGTCGGCTAAGGCTAAGGCACGGACTCAGAGCACGCCACGTCGGAGACCCACGACGGCGAAGAAGCGGTTGTGTTATGCGGAGGAGGAGAGTTTGAGAAGTCCGAGCTTTAAGAGTTGTGTTTGGGGAGATCATGAATCTGATTATTCTTGTTGTTATGGTGATGGGTTCGCCGGAAAAATCTCGCCTTGTTCGACGACTGATCTCCGGTGGTTAAAGTGAGAAACTTTTGTTTGTGTTTTTGTTTTGGTCTCTTGATTCTTAGTTAACAAGTTAAGATTGATTCAAAGGTTTTAAGCCGTAGACTCTTGAATTGTTCGTTTTGTTATTGGCAGGGGTTAGTGAACAGTTCACTGAACCAGCAATTACGAAATGAAACAAGATTTGGTCGCCGAAACGAATATGATTTAATCGCTATTGCTGGCCATTGGTTCAAAGAGGGATGTCACGGCCCATTTTAGGTCCAAACGAAATCAGCTCATAAATCTAGAGTTGGTGGGTTGGTGGAGTTAGTGGTGAGAGTTGGTGAGAGTTAATCTCCACCGTTAGATTGTGTTAATCTCCACCGTCCGTTTTGGAGGTGAACTTGTATAAAAGGGGGTGAGATCCTCATTTGTTTATTATCAAGCAAATACAATATAAACACTTCTTTAAAGCTTCTCTCTCTAAGATACGAAAGTTTCTCTCTCTAAGTACTAAGGTCCGAATTTAAGTAAGGCTGACTTAGAAACCGCGAGGGGCGGAAAGGTGCTAAGGCCGCACGTACCGATTCGGGAGGAATCAGTCCGTGACAAGTGGTATCAGAGCAAAGTTCGACCGGGGCTATAGAGAATTCTATCCGAGAGAATGGCTAAGGGAAGCAAAGATGTGAGCGCTTCGTCCGACACCCATGACGAACGTGGAAGAGAACCCACGGCCAGCCAAGCAGGAAGCAAGCGGGAAAAGAGTGTTTCCCGTGATAATTTGGGAGTGGCCGTGGGTGAAATGACTGATAAGCTTGAAATAATCGAGCACACCGTCTCCGAACTGGAGAATCATGTGTTCGATGGGCTGGAGGAAGTCAAGCGGAACGGCGCCGATCTAGACACTCGGTTCGTTCGATTGGAGGAACTAGTGACCGAATCCATCCGGGCCTTGCAAGACAACATCGAGGGGATGAAGGCAAGATTTGTCGCGGTGGAGGAGGATATGGCGCTATGCAAACGGGCAAGCGCAAATGGAGGAACCGTTGCTGCGGCTGTAGGCGGTCGGGTTGATTTCCCGAGACCGTCGCGGTTCAACGGGGTAAGGGATGCTAAGGAAGTTGAGAATTTCCTTTGGCAGATGGAGCAATACTTCGACAATCTCAATCTTGGGGATGAGACTGCGAAGATTAAAGCCGCGACATCATACTTGACGGATACGGCGATGCTGTGGTGGCGGAGAAAACATGCAGACATCGAGCGGGGAACTTGCCGGATCGAGACTTGGGAGGAGTTCAAGAAGGAACTTAAACGGCAGTTCTACCCAGAGAATGTTGTGTATGAAGCCCGCAAGAAGTTAAGGGAACTTCGACAAAAAGGTACAATTTGCGACTATGTTAAAGAGTTTACCACTCTTATGCTGCAAATTCCTAACATGTCCGATGAGGATCTCGTCTTCTACTTCACCGACGGGCTGCAAAACTGGGCAAAGCAAGAGCTGCAGCGAAGGGGAGTTCAGTCCGTCGATGAAGCTATTGCGGTGGCTGAGTCGTTGACTGACTTTCGTACCCAAGGTCCCTCCGAGTCCTTCAAGAGAAAGGAGAAGATCGTGACCAAAGGTGGGGGAGAAAGACGAGATAGTGGCCGTCCATCCAACTCAAGGCGTTATGAGAAGGGATCAGGATGAGAGGAGTTTGAGGCAAAGAAGAAGACGTTTGTCCTAAAAGGTGGGTGCTTTGTGTGCAAGGGGCCACACCCAATGAGGGAATGTCCGAAGATGGGGTCGTTGTCCGCGATAATGGAGAATCACGAAGGTGAGACCCAAGTGGTGGAGCCGGGCAAGATGGGGTCGTTACAACTCCTTAACGCTCTTAAGGCCGGTCCATCGTCTAAACCAATGAGCAAGGGGCTCATGTACGTGGAGGCTCGTGTTAACGGGAAGTCAACGCGAGTTATGGTGGACACGGGGGCCACTCATAACTTCATGGCTAAAGATGAAGCAGTGAGACTTGGGATAAAGTGGACCAAGAAAGAAGGTTGGATGAAAACTGTGAACGCAAAGGCACAACCCGTCAATGGAGTAGCTCGGGGGATTGAGATGCGGCTGGGCAGTTGGAGCGGACCAGTAACCTTCTCGGTCATACCCATGGACGATTTCAAAGTGGTGTTAGGTATGGATTTCATGAGGCAAGTCATGGCAATCCCCCTGCCCGCACTAAGTTCAGTGTGCATCCTCGAGAAAGGATCGCAGTGCATGATTCCAACCATAGAGGAGAAGTCTGAGGGGATAAGGCAACTCTCGGCAATGCAGTTCACTAAGGGGGTGAAGAAGGGTGAACCGACGTTTTTGGCCGTGATGAAGGTGGACGACGAGTTTGGGAGAGCTGAGCCAATTCCACTGGCTATTGAAACAATCCTTGAGGAGAACAAGGACGTAATGCCCGCAAAGTTACCAGAAAAGTTACCCCCAAGGAGGGAAGTGGATCATCGGATCGAGTTGGAACTAGGAGCCAAACCGCCAGCAATGGTGCCTTACCGAATGGCTCCATCCGAGCTGGAGGAGTTACGAAAACAACTCGATGAACTCTTATCCACGGGGAAACTAAGGCCATCCAAAGCACCTTATGGCGCACCGGTATTGTTCCAGAAGAAGCACGATGGGTCATTGCGAATGTGCGTGGACTACCGGGCACTTAATAAGGTAACGATCAAAAACCGCTACCTTATCCCTTTGATCGCGGATCTTTTTGATCGCCTTGGAGGAGCAAAGGTGTACACAAAGATGGACTTGCAAAAGGGATATTATCAAGTCCGGATCGCCGAGGGAGATGAGCCAAAGACAGCATGCATCACGCGGTATGGGTCGTTTGAATGGTTGGTTATGCCGTTCGGCCTCACAAACGCTCCAGCCACGTTTTGCACCCTTATGAACCAGATCTTTCAGCCATATTTAGATCGGTTCGTGGTGGCTTACTTAGATGATATCGTCGTCTATAGCAACTCGATGGAGGAACATGTGGAGCACTTGCGGGAAGTTTTTCGAGTTCTCCGCGAAAACGAGTTGTTTGTGAAGAAGGAAAAGTGCACCTTTGCCACCGAGGAAGTTCAATTCCTAGGCCACATCATTGGGCACGGGAAGCTTAAGATGGATGACGCCAAGGTGAAGGCGATTATGGAGTGGGAAGCCCCGACTAAGGTAACAGAGTTACGTTCTTTCCTTGGATTGGTGAACTATTATCGACGATTCATCGAGGGATATTCAAAAAAGGCAGCATCGCTAACGGACCTTCTCAAGAAGGGGAAGCCATGGGATTGGTCCGAGCATTGCCGGGAGGCCTTTGAGAAGCTGAAAATCGCGGTGAGTCAAGAACCTGTCCTTGTCTTACCAAATTTCAGTTTGCCATTCGAGATACACACCGATGCATCCGACTTTGCTATCGGGGGAGTCTTGATGCAAGAGGGCATCCGATCGCATTCGAGAGCCGCAAGCTCAATGATACCGAGAGGCGGTACATGGTGCAAGAGAAAGAAATGACAGCCGTGGTCCATTGCTTGCGGGTATGGAGATACTATCTTCTGGGATCACACTTCACGATCAAGACGGATAACGTGGCGACAAGCTACTTCCAAACCCAGAAGAAGTTGTCCCCGAAGCAAGCGCGATGGCAAGACTT
Source organism: Pseudoturritis turrita (assembly GCA_900406555.1). NCBI lineage: Eukaryota > Viridiplantae > Streptophyta > Magnoliopsida > Brassicales > Brassicaceae > Pseudoturritis > Pseudoturritis turrita. The sequence continues at coordinate 705,138 of OVBL01000114.1, forward strand.
CCTAGCTGAGTTTGACTATACCTTGGAGTATAAGCCGGGGAAGGCGAATGTTGTAGCCGATGCGCTAAGCCGGAAGGCGGAGCTAGCAGCCATAAGCCAAGTCGAGGGGAATATTTTGGCTCGGATTCGAGAAGGGCTCGAGCGTGACCCTGTTGCTAAGGAGTTGATGAAGTTAGCAGAAGAGGGTAAGGCACATCGATTTTGGGTCGACAATGGCCTGCTTTATTCAAAGGGTCGACGACTCTATGTTCCGAAGTGGGAGAGTCTCCGCCGAGACATCATAAGAGAATGCCACGATACTCGGTGGGCAGGCCATCCAGGACAGAAGAGGACGTTGGCCCTAGTTGAAGCGGGGTATTTTTGGCCACGGATGCGGGATACCGTAGAGCTTTATGTGAAGACTTGTCTTGTGTGCCAACAAGATAAGACGGAGAACAAGCAGTCTGCGGGTTTATTGGAGCCATTACCAATATCCGAGCGACCATGGGACTCGGTCTCGCTAGATTTTATCAGCGCGCTACCAAAGTCAGAAGGGTTTGGATCCATCATGGTGATTGTGGATCGATTCTCTAAGTATGGGACGTTTGTGGCTTGCGATCGGGACTGTACCGCGGAGGAAGCAGCGTGGGCGTTCTTCAAGAACGTGGTGAAGCTTTGGGGATTACCTCGGAACATCGTGAGTGATCGGGATCCTCGCTTCACTGGGCGGTTGTGGACGGAGTTATTTAAGATGCTTAGGACGGACCTGAGTTTCTCAACGAGCTTTCACCCGCAAACAGATGGGCAGACGGAAAGGGTGAATGCCTTGCTTGAGTGTTACCTCCGACACTTTGTAGGTGCAAACCAAAGAGATTGGGCTAAGTTGATGGATATTGCCCAGTTCTCGTACAACTTGCAACGAAGCGAATCGACGGGACGGAGTCCGTTCGAACTCGTAACGGGGCAGCAACCTTTGACCCCGCACACATTGGCTACGCCTGCGACAGAGGGAAGAAGTCCAGGGGCGTTCATAATGGCCAAGCAATGGGAGGAACACGCCGACTTTGCCCGGGTATGCTTGGAGAAGTCCCGGAAACGAATGAAGAAGTGGGCGGATGCGAAGAGACGGCCTTCAGAATATTCTGTGGATGACTTAGTCTTTGTGAAGCTCCTTCCCCAACAATTCAAAGCATTTTGGAGTCTACACAAAGGCTTAATTCGGAGATACGAGAGACCGTTCGAAATTGTGGCAAAAGTGGGAAAAGTGTCTTACCGATTGGACTTACCGGATACTCTTAAGATTCATCCGGTCTTCCATGTGAGCATGCTTAAGCCATATCATGGCGACACTGAGGATCAAGACCGAGGCGTTTCAACCCGGGCACCACCTATCATGACCAAGTCCTATGATAAGGAGATCGAAGAAGTGCTAGCGTCCAAGGAAGTGCGGAAACGAGGTGTTCCACGTCAAAATCACTTCCTCATCAAGTGGAAGGGACAGCCAGAGGCAGAGGCAACGTGGGAGCCGGAACAAGACTTGTGGCAATTCCGGAAAGACCTCAAGGCATATACGGCGACGAGGGCGTCACCGAATTAGGTGGGGGAGGATGTCACGGCCCATTTTAGGCCCAAACGAAATCAGCCCATAAATCTAGAGTTGGTGGGAATGGGTTGGTGGAATTGGGTTGGTGAAGTTGGTGGGGAGAGTTGGTGAAGTTGGTGGAAATGGGTTGGTGGAGTTAGTGGTGAGAGTTGGTGAGAGTTAATCTCCACCGTTAGATTGTGTTAATCACCACCGTCCGTTTTGGAGGTGAACTTGTATAAAAGGGGGTGAGATCCTCATTTGTAAATCATCAAGCAAATACAATATAAACACTTCTTTAAAACTTCTCTCTCTAAGATACGAAAGTTTCTCTCTCTAAGTACCGATTCGGGAGGAATCCGTCCGTGACAGGGAGCTGTCTACATTTTCTCTTCTGCCCACTCACTCCATGTACTTCTGTAGAATGGATTAGCAGTACCACGACGAGATCAAACAGGAGGACCATGAAACCAATGATAACCACATCGATGCACGAGCTTAAGCAATCATGACTGATATATATGAAACAAACTGAGATATGGAAACCGATGAATGATAAGTTAACCATTTGGGTTAACGTTTATTGGAAATGAGAACGAGAAGCTCAGAAGGAACATGAACAAAATTCCTCTGCCTCTCAAAGCCTCTGCCACTGAATTTCTCACTCATATACATCTTCCTGTTTCCTCTGCATTACCAGACAATGATGAAGAGCCAGCTTCTTTAAGCGAGTATTGTAGAATTCTGACTCCAATTTTCTGCTTCTTTGTTCCCATTAACACACGCACACACTTAGCTTTCTGTGTTTATGTTTATGTCAAAGAGTTTTAACCTTTAAAGACGAACACAGAAGGATAAAAACCAGAGTAAAAAAAGCACAAGAACACATACAAGGATACAACATATAAATTAAAAAAAACTCCTCTGCCCCTCTCTTGTATCTGCTTCTTTCTGTATGGGATAACAAAAAAAATCCAACCTTTTTCCTTCAAACAACTACTAAGCACCTCACAAAACCTCAAGACCAGACAAAAACAGAGAGTAAACAAACTTAACCCTCCAAGCTCTTTTATCTTTGTCACTACTTCTTTTGTTGCCTCTCCCGTTTCATCCTTCACCAATGCCGTTAACTCCCTGCCACCGCCTCATCGCTCTTGCTTCAGCTCTTTTTCTATAAACAATAGAGTTTTGACCTCAAGTCCATTGTGTCTTTAAGTTTCGGACTAGCCTGTGGAGGAGGATACCAGGTGGGATGTGATGCTGCTCTAAGCAATAAGCCTTCCTTTCCGGCTTAGATTAAGTAAATTTCCCTAGCCGGTTCTTTCCTAATTTCTCTTTGTACCCCCACAACTATAATTCCTCTACTAATTTAGTTTTAGTTAAAATTCTCTGTTTATGACTCTGTAAATGATGCGGTAAAAACAAAGGAAACACCATAAAGATGATAATTCCAGGTAAATATTCCTATTTCACAACAAAAGTTCTAATTCTTTGATTTATGGCTTTTGGTTAATGAAAAGCTCATCCTCCAATCTCCATGAAGTGATAACTAGCCCAATTTTTAATCATTCTTCTTTACCAAAAGAGAACCATCTTTCATTAAGAGACACCAACGAGAGCATATTTTAATTACTGAAAACTAACCAACCAAGCAGATATCATCACAATCACATAATCTTATAAAGGCTTGTGTTCGGATTTGGCTACAGCAGAAACATGTTCCAACGTGTAATGCCCAAGTCTACCAGTTCTATATAGATTCAATATCTTAGAAGCAACTCTGAGATCAGCATACTCACTTGCCTCTTCTGAAACCCTAAGAACCGTTCTCAAGGCAGCGAATTGCATCTCTATAAGATTTCCCATGCTGATATCATCTTCTAAGTTTCCGTCAAATGCTGCTATTGTCTCGTACAGAACCCTCCGAACGTCGTAAACTATAAAATCCTGCAAATGGGAAAAAGAAATGATACAACAAATGAAACGCAACTGTTTTAGCAGATAATGCTACTGTCTTCTTCTGGTACCTGTGTATGATCTGTTGGGTACTGCCTCTTACGTTGGGCTGATAAGCTTTCTGTTAAATTCTGAGAGTTGCAAAGTTTTTCCCATTTCTTGTATTCATGGCTCGAGTTAAGAATAGTCAGAAAGAACCGTGCTAGTTCCATTTCCCCAACTATATCATCCGGGATAGCTCCTACATTAGGGAAAAACAAACGGATAAAATTTTCACGCTATTTGGGAATGAGAATAGAGAAAAAGTCTTAAGGGTTCTATATTTCAATCGCTTTGTGTTTAGAGCTGATCAAACCTGTTAATGCCAATTTTGAGCAGATCTCAGCGTCAAGCAGACTAGGAGGAAAAATTCCAGGCGTGTCCAGTACATAGACGTTGGGATGGCTACCGATCTGAAACAAATAAATTCTCTAACCATACTAAAACTAGCAGAGCAGCATAAGCTAACACAGGCAAGTGTCATGACCGTAATAAGCATACAGAGAAACTGAATTGTTGGAGCGCGTTAGCAATGTAATAGAAGTCAGAATTAACGAATAGTAGACTGTTGAACCGTGAAAAAAATCTCAAGTAAGGGAACAAACCTTCAAGCTCATAATGTCTTTAGTATCTCCAGGCTGCGGACTAACTGTGGTATGCTTTAGCTTACCTTTCTCTGTAAATGAACATGTTAAATTGATCATGAAGAACCTGAAAATTGAGCGAAAAAGAAGCAACGATCTCCCTTTAGAGATAGGATTTACCTGCAGCACTAATCCTCCCGATTTGATGAAGAGAATTGGAAAGAGCAGACTTTCCTACGTTAGGAATCCCAAGAAGCATCATAGTTGTGGTATGACCAGAATGGCCAGCTTTGTGCAATTCTCTAACTTGACTCTGCAAGAAATTGAGAAACTGAAAAGAGAAAAAAAAGAGAGAGTCTTTTTAAGTTTCTTAATCCTTAAAGAAGAGAGGACTAAAGATGAAATCTAGAGAATTAGCCGAATAAATGTTACTTGCTTGACAGATTCTTTGTTATGCGAATTAACTGCATACGAATTATAATTTCTCTCCTCAAAGTAATCCATCCACTTCATCAACTCCAAAGGATCCGCAAGCTCCATCTTGTTCAACACAACAATTCGTTTTGACGGAAAAGACGAAAACTTTCTCAACAACTCATACTCAGAAGACAAAGGAATCTACACAGAAAAAAGGGAAAAAACAAAATCTTAGCTTTCGTTCTCTGAGGCAATTAATCAAACACCTGGAGGACAAAAATGTTGGAGAAGAAGGAGAAGAAGAAAACGAACACGAGCGTCTCTGATCTCGAGCACGAAATCGACAAGCGGTATACGTTCGGATATTGCTCGAACCGATGCGGCCATGTGAGGTCCGTACCATCTCCGGTTAGGGTTTTTCGACGCCTTGATCACGGCGTCTCCGATTTCCCTCCAAATCTTCCAGCTTCGAGCCGTTGCCATTTTCAACAATAAAGCATCCGCGCTCGATTTAACCAGACTTTAACCAAACAAAAAAATTGAGGCACCTTAACCCATAAACTTTAATCCAATTATATACACACAACTCGATTTTTACCCGAAATAAAAATGATATAAAATGAAGCCTATAATTTCTATCAAAAAAATTGTAAGTAGAACATACCTCAGTGCATTAAATTCGAACACGCACTCTTTCAATTTATCAATTTTGACGACGAAATCAAGTTACCACGATGAACACAACTCGGATAAAAGTTTATGTCAACTCACTGCGATTTTTACCTTGCCTCGTTTGTTTCTGAGTAAGAGATGGGTGTAACATTTACGTTTCGAAACGGGTCGGGTCCTATGGTTTGGTACTTGGGTCGGGTATCAACTTTCTTTTAATTGCATCTTAAGTGTTTTTTTTTATGCTGACATAAAGACATGAAGTGCCAACCATAGAAATCTATCTATGAGGTCTCTTTTTGAACCTGAAGACAGAATCCGATCGCCATAAGTATTAAACGAAAAGAACAAACAGCTCCACGTACGGCCCATTACGCCATAAGTCCCTTATTTTCAGTCTGAATAAGTTGGTCCTTCATAAATTCTCTTGATCTAAAACTTTCAGATTCACTTCATGTGAAGACAATAAGCAAAGTGAAAAAAGTGGCATAGTTACAAACCTTAGTTTTCTAAACCTTCTCCACACGGATATGAAGGCAAGTCTATGTTTTGCATCAAAGATTGGCGACCTCTGTAGAAGAATAAAAAAAGTGTTCCTTACCTTATTGACATCGAGATCAACCGGCCAAGAGTATATGAACAATACTACAAATAAACAAACTTTAAGAAACATTTACCAGTATTGAAGTTCTCTTCCCCTCCACCTCCAGCTACTTCAAACACATATATTATCCCACTTTTAATTTACTCTTTTATGTGTATCTCACAGTGGAAGACTTATGTAAAGAAAATTTACCACTATGATACGATCATAATATACATACATAGATTATATTTCTGGAATTACAAAGAAACTTGAGGAAATTGACAATGAAGCGCCTCCCACTCACCTATGACACCACAAAACATTCGCTGGTTTTTTTTTTAAAACCCCTAAGACAACTTATATAGATAGAGACTAAAGACCATGACCTAGTTAAACAACTTAACCTCTAAACTGACTATTTCTATGACACTATTGGAATTTGTTGACTGCAAAGTATATATGTATTTTAAATTTTTTATGCTTTCATCTATCAAATAATTTGAAATGTGGGACATTACCTGGTTTAGCTCGCTGATGCTAGGTCCATTCTAACTTTAATAATCTTTGGCTGAAATCTCCAACGGTCTATGTCAGTCAAGGTTAAACCATAAACATTTTTACCATATTCTCTTTGAATTCGTTTCGCGCCATCTCATGCTTGACATTAATCTCCTATTTGTTGGTAATAGAACTACATGGCTGGCACAAAGAATAGAGAAACAGTGTTTTAATCTACAAAGTGAGAACATACTTAATGAAATGAACTTATTTAAGAAGCACTTCTTGTGAATCTAGAGTAACAATTGAGTTGGGATAAGATACAAATGGTGATACCTTTTGTTAGGGAGATACTCTTCATAACATTTTAAGATTTAAGATTCTCAATAGGTAATGCTTAAGGGCTAATTTGCTTGCCATAAAATCATTTCACCGTAATCCTGAAAATGAAATGAGTTTCTCTAAGGTTAGTCTGTAAAATGAAATCTCTAAATTCTGTCTAAATTGGCCATAAACCAAACTGATGTGATCTCACATGAGGTCATTACACATCAAAGTCTGTTTTTTGACATTTTCCTGCATTTTGTTAAAAGTTTCGAAACATAAAATCAGCAAATTGGTGTACTAAAAGAGCTAACTCATTGTAATAAGAAGCTTACACCATCTAAAAGTGTTTTTTCTCGTTTTTCTTTTTTTCTGGCTTAGCTCCCTCTCCTCTATCTCCTTAGGCATTTAATTTTTTGTGTGTACTTCTATCCTCCAGCTCTTATGCAAGTGTGTTTTGTTATGTCTCATAAATTAGCTTCAGAACTTTAGAATTCCTCTGCTTTTCCTCACGTTTCTGCAAAAGAAGGAAGATGGCCCAATTAGATATTACCAATCTATAAGAATAACATGCAAACTTCCGTGTGAAAACCCTAAGAACTGCTCCCAACTTATCGAAATAAAAACAAAATTGAGGAAAACACAGTAAAGTATGATAAGACTTTCTCTTAACCCACATATTTTATGAGTTTTGCTGGACATCATTACGAAGCCTGATTAAATCCAAATCGAAGAGAGACATACATATATACATGTCTTGCAACAGATCATAATCACACACGTGTCTGAGTTTAATCATAAAACAAATAAACCAAATCGTCATAATCGAAGTGATCATGAATGATCATATGAGGTAGCAGAACAAAGAAATATGGAAAGAAAAACTTGTAGGTATTTCGCTCCTAAAAGAAAAACCTGTGGTGGCAAGAATAATTCCAGTTAAGAGGCTCAAATAATTGAAGGGAAAAATTGTTTAGAAGGTAAAGAGACTGAAATTAAGTAAACTGAATGGTCGAGAAGGAGAGACGAATAGGCATCTAGTTCGGTTGTTTATGTGGCATCTTGTCTTGGCCCTTTCACGTGTCCACTTCAACCAAACTTACAAAATTGATGATGCGGCTAGCCTAAGGGTCGCCCAACAACATTTTTTAGTTGGGAAAACGGTTATTTAATTCTCAAGTTTTGCAATGTCGCGGTTTTATTTTCCAACTATTCAGGTTTCATTTTTATTCTTCATATTTACATTGACTTCGACAATCAGAGTTTTAAAAAGTCAATCTTAACGTCAACTAACGGTTGACTTTTTTTTAAGCCATGATTGTCGAAGTCAACGTAAACTTGAAGAATAAAATTAAAACCCGAATAGTTGAGGAACAAAAATGCCACATTGCAAAACTTGAGGAATTAAATTACCGTTTTCCAGTCTTACTAATATATACACATTAAAAGCATCAACACAATCCATAGCCAAAAAAATAATCTAGTATACATTACATGATATTTCAATCTCATAAAAAACTAACATAAACACAAAATTTTACAATACTAAAACTTAAATCCTAAGTAGATAACATATATCTTAAACAAAAAGCTTAAATTTCACTGGAAATCGAACATATCAGGAATCGACTACCGAAAAAAAATTAAGATATTTCAAATGTGCTAATAAAACTAAATTTAAATAATAAAGTGTATCATATAATATAGAGATAAATACTCACAATGAATAGTTTTAAGAAACTTCAATGGTAAAAGCTCCGTCGAAGATCTAACTTTGCGATAACCAGTGTTCAGAGGAACACATTAAAGCGGCGATTAAGGAAAAATAAAAATATATGTTTGGTGACGATGCGTCAATATTTTAAATGATTTGTGACATAAGTTTTACACATGAAAAATAGTCTTACCATCTATATTATTTATACCATCTATATATATAACATGAAGAGTATAATCTTAATTAAATTAATCGTTTGTGAATTAACAAAACTAAAAAATAAAACAATTTTATGAGAATCTCGCGGTTAAAAAAAAATAGTATGAGTTTCTTGCAAATATGCATCTCAACTACAACCACTATTTCTTGAATTATATTTCAATTTTAGGCCCTCTTTCCTTTGAGTTTTCTCTTAAACGTTTCATGCGTTTTCTTTTCTTTTTATCCCAAAAGGTCTTTAATTTCTTCTAACCCATTTTTATTTTGTCTCGATAAGAGTAATACAAATTAACATTAAACATTTAAGAGTATTTTCTTAATGATACATAGATAACTCAAATAGGTTGAACCTCGCATTTGATTAAGATTAAGTACACCATTGATGTCAAAGAATTTTTGAACTGTTTTTGATATACAATTGTATTTATTTATGAACTTTACGTTTTTTTTAACAAATGAAAAAGAAAAAAAAAGTAATTAAAAAGAAGTAATGAAAACGGTCACTTAATTCCTCAACTTTTGCAATGTGGCATTTTTATTCCTTAACTATTCGGGTTTCAATTTTATTCCTCAAATTTACGTTGACTTCGACAATCATGGCTTTAAAAATTCAACCATTAAGTGGACGTTAAGGTTGACTTTCTAAAGCATTGATTGTCGAAGTCAACGTAAACTTGAGGAATAAAAGTAAAATTAGGATAGTTGGGAAATAAAACCGCGACATTGCAAAACTTGAGGAATTAAATGACCGTTTTTCCCTTAACTGTTATGTTTTTTTTTAATAACTTCGAAGATCGGGCCTAAACCCTAATTTCCGTGGATCCGGAGTCAGCTTTTAGTTTACTCTCTTTGAGAATACTCCTCCTCCTAAGGAGATTGAACTAGGGGTACAATGAAACCAACTCCAAGTGCTACCCACTATCCCACCACACCTTTGGTTTTAACGGTTATGTTGCAAATTGTGAATAAATTATCGGATCTGATGTTGGCTATGTATTTTATTTTATTTTTTGGTGTATGTCACCATGTATTATGCATTTTTGGTACGGTTAAACGGTTTAACTAAACCTATACATTGTTTTAGTTGGGATGTGTCATCATGTAATAGCTAATATTTGGTGTAGCTAGCAATGATTTTTCCTCTTTTTTTGTTATCAATGCGAACCGTCAAATCCTATGGATATGCAAATTTGTGGAGCACATGGATACCATATTAAATATATAAGTTTGAAGAATCGAAATTTCCAACACCACATAAGTGGAATCCCGGATCATCCAAACAAATCCATAGCTTACTAACCTAGAAGCATCACTCCAATTTCGAGTGGAAATCGAACTCGAACCTCTGCAAATTTACGATCTGAAACCTAAGTTGTCATTCTATCATCTGGCCATCACCATTAAAATAGGAAAATATTTTTATTTTTCCTACCGAAAAACTCGAACCTAAGGCCTCCCAAATGCTTTGCACAAGACCAATACTAGAATAAAGGCATATTGGCTTTAAATTCAATTGTTGTTATTATATTTCATAGACTTTCTTAATTATTCTTTTTAAGGAGCTAGCGATCGGGTTTAAGATATAGGTTGGTTAAAATACAAAAAAATACTCTATATTTTTTTAAAAAGCATCATTCTAATTTTTTTTTAAAAGTTAATACATTTAAACCATATTAAAATATAAGGATAGATTTATAGAACCGTAAAAATAGATTGAATTGAAGTATGAGGGATGAAAATGTATCTTTGTTTTGGGAAAAGTATAGTGACCACTAGATGAGAAATATCTCCATATTTTCCCGACCGCACATGAATTTTGTTTTGTTAGGATGCCATCCCCTATGAACATGCACGACCCATGTATAGCCAAAATATGTATGATCAACGAAAGAGTAAATCATATAATGGTATGTTTGTACGCCTTACATATTACAAAGATATATAAAATAAAATCTTAATCTTTAAACTTTATAACACTGACTCATCTACCGCTAGGTCACAAAGATCCGATAAGATATTTTTAGCTTAAATTCTAGAGTCTCCACAATATATTTATTATTTTATTGCAATATTTGTAATTTATAAAAACTAAAAAACTGATTTGGTAGTTTCTTACTATTGATTTCCCTCCCACCCCTAGTATCTTTAGCAAAGACAAAAGGTTTAAATTGTTAGATAAGAAAGTTTGGATTAATAAGTACTATTAGAGCAAGAGACTATTATCAAGTGGAAAATAATATATTAATGATACATAAGAAGAGAAAATGTTATTGGAAATATGAATGAGTGAGTGAGTATGGTAAAGCCAAGTCATGGGTAGAGAGCAATTTCTGATTTGATTTATTCACAAGATGGTTCAACAACCACCTACCTCTTCTCATTGTGACTTTAATTAATGACACTAAACATTTTACTTTATTTTTCTCTTTGTTTTTTTTGTACTCAACTTTATTTATCTTTTGTTTTTATATAATTTCTTCAAAATAACTTTGAGGTTGATATGTAATTGAAGTGGCTGACCCAGAGGTTGATTCATGGAGATCTTGTGGGTTTGGCAGAATGTCATTTTCCCACACAAAGAACAAGAAGGGAGACTCGATCACAACAAATCGTAAACATCAGATTGGACTATATATATATATATATATATTTTTTTTTTTTAGACAAAGTATCAAATTATATATATGGATTTAATATACATTACACTGTAGGCATATGGTAGACTGAATTACTTAGTAGTTAGTCAACGATTAGTCAACAGATTAACAACTTAATCATATGTGTATATAAACTCTGATTATACAGTTACATTAATTAAGTGAGCATTATTTCCAGTTTGATATTTAAGCTTTCTTTTTCATCGCTCTCTCTCTCTCAGCTTGAAGCTGTGATATGGTATCAGAGCAATAGAGAATCTTCCGCTTATTTCCTTTGTTTGCTCATGAGTATTTCACGATCTGTGTTGATTCGTGATTTCTGCATTTTTCTCTTTCAATTTCTTCTCGAATCGATTGAATCGATCTTCTTTTTCATCTTTGTTGTTCTTCATCTTTAATTTCTCTTCGATCGTTCGTCATGTCAAGCAATTCCGAGTCAAACCGACCTATTCCTGCATCGAATCAATCTGTTCCTGAGCAGAATCGTCAATTTGCAGATCTGTACGAAAATCCGTACTATCTTCACAGCAACGACTATGCCGGACTCATTCTCGTTTCTGATTGCTTAACCAGCAGAACTGATTTTCACTTATGGAGGATATCTGTGCGCCTTGCTCTCAACGTTCGCAACAAGCTTAGTTTTGTGAACGGTACAATTCCTAAACCTCCGGATAATGATGTTAATGCTGGTTCATGTTCCAGATGTAACGATATAGTTGCTACCTGGTTGTTAAACTCGGTTTCAAAGACAAGTAGTGCTAGCATCTTGTACATGTAAACTGCTGAAGAAATCTGGAATAGTTTGATGAATAGATTTAAGCAGGATGATCTTGCTCGTGTTTTTGAGATTGAACATAAGTTGTGCTTAGTTCGTCAAGGATCTCATTATGTGAGTAAGTATTACACATAATTGGTAATATTGTGGGAGACATATACCAATTTTGTTGAGTTACCAGTTTGCACTTGTGGAAAGTATGAATGTGATGCTGCTAGAAATTGGAAGAAAATGTTGGATCGCAGCCGAGTTATGAAGTTTTTAATGGGATTGACTGAAGCTTATGAGTCAACTAAAAGGCAGGTCTTGATGATCAAACCTTTGCCTGGTATTGAAGAAGTGTTTAACATGGTTTGTCAAGATGAAAGACAGAGAGTGTTGAAGCCTATTACTAGTGTGGAGAATGTTGCGTTTCAAGCTTCTGCAACATCTGAGAATGAGTATTTTGCTGCTTACTCTAACTATAAACCACGTCCTCGACCAATCTGTACTTATTGTGGAATGACATGTCATGTGGTTAACAAATGCTACACTTATTCCTAGTGATGCTTGGATAATAGATAGTGGAGATACTAGCCATGTTTGTTCTGATCTTACATTGTTTGCAGAATTTAAACTGGTTGAGAATTTGACAGTTTCCTTACCAATGGTGATAGAGTACCTATTGTTCACACTGGCATAGTGCATTTATCTGATACATTAACATTGCATGATGTCCTACACATTCCATCTTTCCAGTTTAATCTCATCAGTGTCAGTTCATTGGTCAAAACTAGCATGTGCTCTACTCATTTCTTTCCTGATTCTTGCATTATTCAGGATCTTTTTCTGGACTCGATGATTGGGAAGTGTAGTCTTTTACACAAACTTTATGTCTTCACCAAAAGTGATTTAGATACGTCTGCATCTTCTTTGTCATTCTGTGGATCATTGGTTGCTGATGGAGATCTGTGGCATCATCGCCTTGGGCATCCGTCTTTAGCCAAGTTACAAAGCTTTTCATCAAAACTCTCTATACCAAAACCAGGTTCTAGTCTTTCTCATTGTTCAGTCTGTCCTCTAGCTAAACAAAAAAGATTACCATATGTTTCTCATAATAATCTAGCTGCTAATGCCTTTGATCTTGTTCACCTTGATGTTTGGAATTTTTTTGCTCAAGAAACTATAGAAGGTTTTCGTTATTTTCTTACTATTGTAGATGATTCTACACGTGTTACTTGGATCTATCTTTTAAAGAATAAAAGTTCTGTTCAAACTGTTTTTCCAGCTTTCTTAAAACTTGTTGAAACTCAATATTCCACTACTGTCAAAGCTATTAGATCTGATAATGCACCATAACTTAAATTTTTTGATCTTGTTAGTAGCAAAGACATGGTTCATTATTTTTCTTGTGTGGATACTCCTCAGCAAAATTCTGTTGTTGAGCGTAAGCACCAACATCTCTTGAATGTAGCTAGGGCTTTATTTTTTCAATCCAATGTGCCTATTTGTTACTGGGGTGATTGTATTCAAACTGCAGTATATCTAATCAATAGGATTTCTTCTCTTTTACTTGATAACCAATCTCCTTATGAAAAACCTTTAAAGAAAGACCCTGATTACACCTCTTTACGTGTATTTGGTTGCTTATGCTATGTTTCTATTTATCCAAAATTTAGAACCAAGTTTTCTCCTAGAGCCAAACCATCTATTTTCTAGGATATCCTTCAGGTTACAAAGGCTATAAGGTTCTTGACTTAGAAACAAATGTGATCTCTATTTCAAGGAATGTAGTTTTCCATGAAACTGTGTTCCCTTTTCAAGATTTAACTAGGTTTCCACCTCCTGCTTCTGATTTGTTTCCTTTGTTTATCTTACCTTTGCCTATTCCTGATCACATGTCTGCTCCTGATTTGTCTGATGCATCCATTCATGTTCATATACCTGCTCATCATGTTGCATCTCATTCTGATCATGCATTTCATGTTATCCCTGATGCATCTCATTTTGTTCCTGCATTCTCACAACCTGATCATGCACATCCCAGCATGATCATGCATCCTCACCGTCTAATCATGCATCATCTCAGTTTGCACATGCATCATCTACTGAGGATGATGCACACTCCATCACCACACCTATCACACATGAAACTGTTGATGTCTCATCTAGTTCTAATTCTTCAGACAATGTCAGGCCAAAACGGCAGTCTAAGGCTCCAAAATATCTTTATGAATATCACTTTTATCTTACTCCAGAAACTACTCATTCTGATTCTGATTCTATTCTTTACCATATCTCATCTGTTATATCTTATGACTCTTTTTCTGTTCCCTACTCCTCTTTTATTCTCTCCATTACCACTGATATAGAACCTAAGTCTTTTGCACAAGCTGTGAAATCTGTTCATTGGAATAATGCAATGAATGAGGAGTTTGGGGCTCTTGATGAGAAAGGCACATGGTCTGTTGTCTCCTTACCTCCTGGAAAATATGCCATTGGTAATAAATGGGTTTACTGGTTGAATTATAATGCTGATGGTTCTCTTGACAGACATAAAGCTAGACTTGTTGCCAAAGGTTTCACTCAACAGGAAGAGGTGGATTATTTTGATACTTTTTCCCCTGTGGCCAAGCTTGCTTCTGTTAAACTCTTATTGGGACTTGCTTCTCCGCAAGATTGGAGCCTTACACAACTTGATGTTTCAAATGCCTTTCTTCATGGCACTTTGGATGAAGATATCTATATGGTGTTACCTCTTGGTTTTACACCACCAGAGGGTACTGTCTTACCTAGCTATGAATCATGTTCTTCGTCTTCATAAATATTTTTATGAACTGAAGCAGGCTTCTCGTCAATGGTACCACCGTCTCTCCTCTGTTTTACTTGCTGATGGTTTTATTCAGTATTCTGCAGATAACACTCTCTTTGTCAAGATGACTGGTTCTTCTTTCATTGCTTTACTGGTCTATGTGGATGATATTGCCATAGCCAGTAATAATGATACTGCAGTGGCTTCAGTTAAGCAAGTTTTACAAAGGAAATTCACCATCAAAGACCTTGGTCCTCTTAGATACTTCCTTGGGTTGGAGATTGCCCGTTCTGCTAAAGGGATCTCTGTTTATCAACGCAAGTATGCTCTTGGTATTTTGGAAGAGACTGGCCTTTTGGCTTGCAAACCAAGTGATGTTCCTATGGATCATACTGTTCATCTCAGCTCTGAAACTGGTACTCACCTCTCCAATCCTACATCTTATCGAGCTATCATTGGGAAGCTGCTTTATCTTACATTGACTAGGCCGAATATTACTTTTGCTGTTCACAAGCTAAGTCAATATCTTGCTCAGCCTACTGATATGCATCTCACTGCTGCTCATAAGATTGTGAGGTACTTGAAGTCCAATCCTGGTCAAGGTCTCTTCTATTCTGCTACCACAGATTTGTGCCTTAATGCCTTTGCAGATGCTGATTGGGCTTCTTTCTCTAACACTAGAAGATCAGTGTCCGGTTATTGTGTTTACTTAGGGACATCTTTGATTTCTTGGAAGTCAAAGAAACAACGTGTTGTTAGCAGAAGTAGTATTGAAGCCGAATATAGAGCTTTTGTGGTTGACTCAGCTGTTATTAGCTCTTCACTCTCCTCCTTCTGCTCCAGCTAAGCTGTTTTGTGACAGTAAGTCTGCTCTTCACATCGCCTCTAATCCTGTCTTCCATGAAAGGACGAAGCACATAGAAACTGATTGTCACAAAGTCCGTGATCAATTGAAGATTGGCTTTCTAAAGACTCTACATGTTGTACTGCCAACCAGCATGCGAACATTTTGACCAAACCTCTGGCTTCTTCTCAGTTTCACTCCCTTCTGTCCAAAATGTCCATTTCAAACCTCTATTTTCCTTCTTATCCATCAGTGCCAGATTGAGCCTTGAGAAGGTGTATTAGACTGAGTTAGTTAGTAGTTAGTCAACGATTAATCAACAGATTAACAACTTAATCATATGTGTATATAAACTCTAATTGTACAATTACATTAATTAAGTGAACATTATTTTCAGTTTGATCTTTAAGCTTTCTCTCTCATCGCTCACTCTCTCTCTCAGCTTGAAGCTCTCAGCTTGAAGCTGTGATAGGTTCTGCTATGCCTATAGCTTACCAAGTGTATCGAATTTTGCTTTTCATTGAATTTTAGTTTTAGGTAATTGAGTTTTATATGGGCGGAAACTGTATCGTAATTTTTAACAATACCGTCACCAAACTAAAAAAAAAATCAGATTAATCGAGACGGTAGTGACCAACCAATTGTGTGCTTAGTAAAATCAATTACATGGTACGTAATCGTATCACCACAATTTCCATTGATCCATCTAGGTTTTAACAATGACTTGGCTTAAACAAAATTTATAAAAACACTAATATATAATTATAACATTATTTATTTAAAGAATAAAATCATTCTCCATTTGTCTCTGAGAATGGAGATATATATTAATTCTCTATGACAAGTCACCAATCTTTTTTTTTCTCCCTCTAATTTAAATGAAAAAGGTCAATTGCAAAAGTCATCATCTTCCGATGATATATATTAATTGTCGAAAAACCCATTTCTAAATGTCCAAAAATATTAATGATATTACCATTCAGGGGAAAAAAATGTCCAAAAATATCCATAACCACACGTTGTTGTTTTCCTATTTCTTTTACCAATTTTTTTTTCTTTTAACGTCTCCCATTTCTTTACCAATATTCCACCCTATGATATCATATATAATATACACTATATGGATATGGTGCATGTCAAGTAACCCTCGGATTACAATTTCCCATATCCCTCCATAGATTCCTCTTCTCATCTCTCAAACATATAGAGAGAGAGAGAGAGAGAGAGAGAGAGAGAGAGAGAGAGAGAGAGAGAGAGAGAGAGAGAGAGAGAGAGAGAGAGAGAGAGAGAGAGAGAAGAGAGAGAGAGAGAGAGAGAGAGAGAGAGAGAGAGAGAGAGAGAGAGAGAGAGAGAGAGAGAGAGAGAGAGAGAGAGAGAGAGAGAGAGAGCATAGCAAATAAGACAAGAAGAGACGAACAACTTCACACATAGATCTTTCTTCTTATATAAACAGGAGAGCGGAATAAAGAGAGAGACTTGTAAACATAATCTAAGTTGAGGTTCATGCATGGGAGCGATGAAGACAAGATCAGTATCATCAGTAGGGAGATGGGTGAACGAAGTACTGAGCTTCGTTGTGTTTTGTCTCTTAGACATCGTCGACTCTTTGCTCTGTGTTCTCTACAAAACTGCTGATTATCTCCTTGAAGCAGAGTGGAAACCTTGCTATTGCTTGTCTCCCAAGGAACTCATCACCACTACCACCAAAGGGAACATCCTCGTATCCCATAACAATGGTGATTCCAAGATTCTCACTGTTTCCCCCCTTCAACAACAGCTTAGGTATATCATATTTCTTTTATTTTCTTGGCATTTAATTATTTATTAAGAAAAAGAAAAAACATGTCATTTCATCACTTGGAACAAACGTGGCTTGTTTGTCCAACAACAACGTTAGTGTCCAAGATTCTCATTAGGTTTTGTTTTTTTTATTACTACTATAGTATTAATTAAACGTCAATTTTTCTTGAGAAAAACGTCAATACTTTAATTTCTCTCACACGTATTGTTCCTTTGCCTTTTCAAGAAATCAATACAATAACTAATATAAGACGATATAAATCTACTCTCTCCGTTTGACATACTTCACACGAATAAAAAAAAAATTCAAATTTTTATTTACCTTTAGACTTCTATTCTATTTTATATTTTATTATTAATTTACATACAGATTAGATAAATCTTATAAAAATTTATACTAAATGGATAGAGTAGTACGTAATAAATCAATTTTTTATTCGGTTTACTATCTTAATCCGGCCGGTATTTACTCCCATTCTGGTTTTTCTTGTAGCGGACGTTCCATGATTGAGCTTGAGGAGATCTCAGAGACTCTTTACTCTCGTCCTTCTCTTCTCTCTGGCCTCTCTAAGCTCTCCATTAACAATCTCACCAAATGGTTAGTGAATGTGGCTCGGTCACACTCCGAGTGTGCCGAGAAGAAGACGAGTAAGAGAAAAGGGAGAGCAATGATGAAGTCGAGATTGACGGTTAGCTTCACTGTCGTTGAGATGCTTCAAGGCAAGATCAAGCCGAAGAATTTGAGCCGACAAGTCTCGAGATGGTCGGATTGTGATTGCGGATTTTGCACTTGTTGGACCTCTACTTGTGTCAAAGATCAATACCTCTTTGTCAAAACTCAATTCCCAAAAGGTATTCACATTTTTATGTAAATATTAACGCAATTAATACCACTAAAATTGAAATATATTGATAGTACAACTGTACAAGTACTAATTTTGATAAATAATTTTCGAGTAATTTCTTTTCACCTATAAATCTCACTAGTATACTACGGAATTTGAAATTGAGCTCAAATTACCGAGTTATGACACGGCAACAACTCTAGTGCAAACTACTAGGTTACAAGACCCGATCATGTTTTAAGTGATTTTTTTTCCGTTAGTAATTAACAACAAATGTTATTTTTTAGATGTTTTCTTTTAGTATATGATTTCTGATAATATTGTTAAAATTGTAACATTTTCATAGGCAATACCGGGAAAGAGGACGTTTTGTTCATCCACGGTTTCATATCTTCGTCGGCGTTTTGGACAGAGACGGTGTTTCCAAGCTTGTCAAATTCACATTATAGACTATTTGCGGTAGATCTTTTAGGGTTTGGGAAGAGCCCTAAGCCAGCGGATTCACTCTACACGATGAGAGAGCATGTGGAGATGATCGAGAAATCGGTATTGCTTAAACACAATATGAAGTCGTTCCACATTGTGGCTCACTCTTTGGGTTGCATCTTGGCTCTTGGCTTAGTCGCTAGGCACGGTAGTTCCATCAAGTCACTAACCCTCCTCGCTCCGGTTAGTTAATTAATCACCCTGGCATTTTTATCCTTATTACTAGTACGTAGTGTATTATCCCTCACAGAATATGGTATTATTAACAAAATAATTCCTTAAAAGTTATAAGTTTTCAGACGTAAATATATGGTATAATGCTTTTATATTTTATAATAAATAGATGGTATAATGCTTTTATATTCCTTAAAAGTTAAAAGTTACATTTGAATTAACCGTAAAAATCATATGCTTTTATATTTTATAATAATAATATGTATAACATCTTAATAAGGAATCACATGGTATAATGTTTTCAGATTACAATCGTACTCTTAAGAATTTTTTTTTGTTTGAATTATCTAATATTATTATATCTATCTAAACTTTATCTAAAAAAACTTATTATTTTTCCATTAATTTATTCTTCATCCAATTAAATCAATCTAAGTTTTTAAAAGTCTTGCTAATACATGATATGTTATGATTTTCCCTGTTAAGTTCAATTTTCTTTTCATCACAATTGTTTGAGCATGTATAAAGATTTATTATCACATTTATATATGCATGTGTTAACATTTATATATATGTAAGAATATTTTCTGAAGTTTGACACGTGTGCATGTATGGCGAAGCCGTACCATCCGGTACCGGCGACGGAGGCTGAGCCAAGGCAATACGTGATGAGAAAGGTAGCGCCGCGGAGGGTTTGGCCGCCGATAGCGTTTGGAG
Source organism: Pseudoturritis turrita (assembly GCA_900406555.1). Classification (NCBI taxonomy): domain Eukaryota; kingdom Viridiplantae; phylum Streptophyta; class Magnoliopsida; order Brassicales; family Brassicaceae; genus Pseudoturritis; species Pseudoturritis turrita. Next base: position 724,797 of record OVBL01000114.1, read on the forward strand.
CGTCAATGGCTTGTTGGTATGAACACATTAGCCGAACCATTTGTCTCCTCATCTGCAAAAACCATCGTCTTTGGCAATTTCTTGCCAAACTCATCACCCTTAATAATAGGTATCTAATTATTATTTTTATTACAATTTAATAAACTTACGCATACATTTATATAAATAGATAGATGTATATAAATATAGGTCATAAATGGCGTAAGCTTTGATCTACAAGTTACATCAAACTGCTATATTTATAGTGACACAACAGGAAAATAAAAAGACTTAGGCAACCTACCGAGAGTAAGCTAATAGGTAATATTAAGTTCCAACCTACCAAACCTATAGTGTTTGAAGCATGTGAAATGTTACTTAGCAATGGGTCATGCCTAGCTATCTTAATGTTATAATAACTAACTCTATTCTAGCTATGGTATAATAATTAACCATATTTCATCTATGGTATATAATGAACTCTAGTACTCTATCTATGGTATATAATTATCTATGGTTAAAGATAATTGTATTGGGAATCACTGATTGTTCTTCAACTAAATGAGCCATTTCTCTATGCAGGACGATAAATTTTCTAATAGAAGGATTTATGTGTCACACACATAACGCAGCGTGGCACACTCTACACAACATAATATGTGGAATAGGGAGCAAACTCGATTTATATTTGGACATCGTAAGAGATAGACTCAAGTGCAATGTCGTAATCTTCCATGGGAGAGACGATGAGGTTGTTCCTGTTGAGTGTAGCTACAATGTTCAAAGTCGGATTCCTCGAGCACGAGTTAAGGTTGTCGAGAACAAAGATCACATTACTTTAGTTGTCGGAAGACAAGACGAGTTTGCTAGAGAGCTCGTGGAGGTTTGGAAGACTTCTTCTTGCTAAAGCAAATTTGTGTTATTACTCAATTTATATTAAAGAGGGATTGTTACAAATATTAAGCAAAACGGTTCTGAGTGATAATAATTATTTAAGACTACTTCGTCATTATTTATTGGGAGTTTGATGCTCTGAGAAGGAAGAAAAGAGTTAAATAATAATTTTTATTTTTGCTGAATAACTATAAATTTTAAAATCGGTAGTTTAATTTTTATTCTGCAGAACAAAAATCAGCTAGCAAACCTTCAAAATTTGAAGGACATGGATAATTTATTTTTCAAGTGCAAAAGGTAAAAACAAATTAAATCAAAGTCAAATTAAATCACTTTTTAAAAATCATAATTCCGTAATATTTTACATCAAAAAAACATTTATCAAATTTTTACATTTTAAAAAAGAAATGGCGTTAATCTATTAAATAAAAAGCCTTTTTTTACCGTATTATTTTGTTATTATGCAAAAAGCCTATTCAAATAAAATATTCTCGCCAAGTTAATAACTAACATTCAAGCCTAGCATTTTTCTAGGAATCGAATTGATAATAATAATCTAAAGCAGAGTCTTATAATACAAGACTGATTCAAACCATAACAAAACACTCGTCTTCGCTTTGCCAACACAAAAATAAAACACTAAATTTAACCTTGGAAAATGTCTGATTTCGTTTCACCTAATAAGAACATTGGGAAATTAGATAAAGCCGACTTCGAATTTTTTGTTTTTTCACCTGTGCTTGTTGCGTTTAGATGGTGGCATGTTCTTCATGCTGCTACTACCGCCACCACCGCTGGTTCTACCGCCACCACCGCTGGTTCTACCGCCTCCACCGCTGGTTCCAGGCCGCGATTTCCCAAACGCTTTCATCTTCCTTCTCTTCCTCTCTTCCTCACTATCCGACTCATCTCCATGCTCTCTGTCAGCATTAGTAGCTTCTCTCTCCAGCTCGTCCCAAGTCTTACCTTTCTCTTCCTCTGACTCTTGCTCTGAGTCCTCTTCTTCCTCGTCCTCTGACTCGACCAGTGACTCACTCTCTGAAGCCTCATCTTCTGACTCAGACTCAACCTCTACATCTGAGGGTTCATACCCTTTGTCTGATTCTTCTGAGCCGCCCGATTCTGAATCGCTTCCGTCCAAGTTCAAAAACTCCCATCCTCCATCGTCTACAAAGCTCTGAGGATCATCCGTGATCGTCTTCAGGATCTGTCTCCAGTTCAGATTCAGTTTGCTCTCGTAGTACTTTATATCGGTAGTGTCAAGCCACTCCTTTATCCCTTCTAGAGAACTTGTAGGAACCGAGTCAACCCTGAGAACATCTTTCTTGAAGTCCTTGAAGATGATGGCCATGTCAAAGTTCTTCTGCCCAAACCCAACTCTCTCGAGATTCACAATCTCAATCTCGCTCAGACTGACCACGAGGAACGGGTGTTCTATGAGCTCTACCAAGCAGCTGGAGGTCGGGATGATGAATGCAGATGTCTTGTGCGGGACACCATGGAAACCAAGCTCTCTCAGAGGCTGATCAAACTCAAGGTCCAAACCTGCAAACTGGGGAAGTTGCCACATATCGTTGACCCGGTTTGCAAAATGATTGAAATCCATGTTGATCTTGTTTTTCCTATCGCGCTCCCGCTGTTCTTCATCGATCTCGTCTGGGTCATACGCTGATCTCCTTCCACCGCCTAAAGACTGCACAACATCCATCACCTCCACATAAAATTGGACGTCCTTTGTCTTCTTGTTTCCTACCATGATGTGGTTGTGCAAGTGAAAATGCAGGAGGGTGATCATCTCCTTCTCGGCTGGCTGGAAGAACGCATGCTTTATGTTTGCAAACAGGACATCCACGCGCTCGTCGGGCCTAGTTGTTGAATATCTGAAACCATTGGCATGAGCTTCGAGTGTCCCAGGAATCTTCTTGCGACCCCCAAAAGGCGGACGGATCCACAGCTCAGACAACCTGAGGGGTTTGAACTTGTTTCCCGCAAGCTGAAGTTTCTCTTGGGTCACCAATGTCGCCCTTTCGAGTCTTTCTGACTCCCGGGCCATGACTTGCCGTCGCAGAGTCTTAATCGCCTGAACCACTTCATTGCTATGCCTTGAATCCTTGGACCGGAATGAAACTTCCTTCAGGTAGATTGCCCCCTGGTTTTTCAAAGTGTTTGAGTCATGAGGGCTGAAGGGAGTCCCCGGGACATTGAACATGATACGGATGTAGTTATTCCGGTTGGTATCTTGCTGGCCCGATACTGTCCTTATTGTAGCCACATGGAATGGAACCATGCTACCATATATGGGTAACAATACAGCCTCATTCTTCTGATCAATCTGGATCATCAAATCCCGAGGTTGAGGCACGTCATTAACGTTCTTGTAGGCAACCAAATCAGCTGAAGTCTTTGCAGTAGACCGGCTGTCTCCAGCCCCGGACCTGTCACCAGCAAGCCTTCTGGCAGTTTCTTCGTTTTTCTGGCGTGCAAGCTCTGCCTGGTGCTGCTTCCGTAGCTCTTCTTTCGACACCACATGATCATCTGATCTAAGAGCTGTCTTGGTGATGTAGTTCTCAGGACCGCTGGACCTGGGTTTCTTCTTCGGCCTTTCTTCTTCTTCATCCTCCTTGAACGAGTAGGCCACATCCTTAACAGATTTGGAGCACTTAGTCAAAAGCTCCGGATTCTGTTCTTTGACAATGACAGTGTCAGCCAACAAAAGTGAGAATTTCTTGTTCTTGCTGCGGATTTCCAAATCACATTCCAAGTTCTGGAAACCAAGAGACACATTAAATACCATATTTGGTCTCAACACTTTATCATTCTTTGCATTAATATTTAATCCCGACTCTCGGAATTCAAGACCGATACCAGTCCCGGCAGATTTAGTTAGCTTGTCAACCAACTCAGGGGCTTCCTTTTCAACCACAGAAAGGGCAGCTTGATAGACAGTGCTTATCTTTCTTCCTGACCTCAAAGCATTAATAGCAGCCTCATGTGCCTTGAGAAGAACCTCATAAGCCTTGCTCTGGAGAGAATTTGCATCTATTAGGTAAGTTCTGGCAACGTTAGAGCAATAACTATTATACCGAGCACCAACAGCACAAATAATGATGCTTGCTGGATCATAAGTGAGCAGTTCGTCATTGCTTGCAGCACTAGGTTTGAGATCAAACTTGCCTCCACTCTGAAATATAGGAGGGTAGCATATGTCAACATTTTCTGCCCTCAGCTTCACATTGGCTTTCGTTGGCTCGAGTATTGCTTTCTCGGTGGCATCCATCAAGGAAGAGTGGGTGACATCTTTTTCCTCATCAATGACATTCTCAAGTTTTGGAACAACAACATTTTTCATCACGCTGTAGGCTAGATACGCAGCTTTTTTCACATTGATGATTTCAGTATCATCTTTACCAGCAAAGAGATCAGACAGCCCCCCAGTTATATCTACAAACTGGAAGTTTGCATTCTTTAGCCTCTCAGTCCATGTCTCCAGAAACTTACCTTCAGGTACTTCACGAGCAATGTGTCCTACAACTTGGGAATCATTCCCATCACCCCGGGATAGATCACGGATGGCACGAAATATGGCATCCATCTGTCCTGTCCCATCGTCACCCTTCAGCTTTACATGCAAAATAACTTCAACCCCCAACCCACCCTGTGCAGCTTTTTTCACAACTTCAAGTAGAGATGCCTTGTTCCTGCTACACAAGAAATGGATCTGCTTTGAGGTAAAAACCATTATTGTATCTGGAAACTCATACCCAAGAAGCCAGATATTCAGAGCCGACGATTTCAGATAGCGCAAATCATCAGAAGCAGGAGGGGTAGCTACAGCAAGAGCAGCTGCAGATCCCCATAGGTCTGCACTGTGCTCCCTCCAATGTCCATACAAGGCTTTCGCACGTGAGATAAAATTTGGGACATCAATGGAGTAGGTATTCCCAGATTTTGGAGGCACTCCACTAGGAGTTCGTACGTTACCATTCCTCGAGTCTGCCATCTAAAGAATCCAACAGCAACTTATCTGGAAAGGAAGTGTAATATATAATCAGAAATAGACAAGTTATCAAAAACAAGAGAGAAATCCATAGGCCTAAAGCTTTAACTGATCAGGAATATATCAAAGATTCATTCTTTTTATCAAGCAGAGCACAGACCCAAACGAGACGAGGAATCAACAAAACCTAATCTCGTGAAATACCAATAAAAATTCAACAATCTCCAAAAATGCGCAGGACATCATATATCTAAATATTTTGCTAAACAAACTTGAGAAAAAAACGTGAAAAGTGAGATCTAATATCGCAACATTAGACTCTAGCAACATAATCCGAGAGATATAAACTTCACAAACATCTGCAGTGTTTATTTCGTAAGCCTACTTTAACGCATCCGATTTTAAATCTAGGGTTTGATAGCTTGAAACTAGGTTTAACCTTAAATTCACTGTGTATTCCACCAATTCCAACAACCAGAACAAAAATAATTAGGGTAGAAAATAAACCCACCTCGAATAGAGCCAAAGAAATCCAAAAAAAATCAGAGACGCGAACGGAAGCACGCCGAAACCCTAGAATTGAAGAACGAACAAAACAAGAAAAACAAAAGAAATCAATAACCGGTAAAATGTTGCGAAATCAAAACGGATCGAGTTAGAAACTTGAACGAAGAGGAAGAAACAAATCGAAGAACACAAAAAAGAGATTAAAACAAGTTGAATCCCAGATAAAAAAAACAGTGAGAAATCGAAAAGGGGGAAGAACAGGAAAAATAGTTTACCGAGAGGGTTGATAGACGGAGGACAATAGCGTGGTAAGCTTCACGCGGCGGCGGAAACACCGCGAAACGAAACAAAAAAAAAAGGTTTTCCGGCGAGGCTCTCGTGAGAGAGAAAGGGACTAAAGAATGGCTCTTCTCTTCTGCGAGGCAATTCGGAAAGGGGAACGTACTTTTATTTAGTGACGGTGGGCCCCGCCTTGGTTTTTTTGGTTTGTAAACACCGACTTTAACGAAAAAACGAGCGGCCCATTTGGGATTAGACTTGTTAGGCCCATAAATCAGTATTAAAGGCCCATTAAATGTATTTGTTAATTGGGTTTCTTTGTAAAGGGATGAAAGTAAAAAAGCGCAACCGAAAGAAACCAACCCAAAATATCGAAATCGAACCGATGTTTGTTGTGATTCGACTGGTTTTAATATTCTTGAACTCCGAGAGCTGCAACCAAATTTTTAGTATAATAAAACTTAATAAACCTATATATTTATTTTAATTTTATATTTTTAAATATGCATACATATTAAAAAAATAGTAAAAAGATTTATTAATATCTGATAAGTTTGATGCGCCTGCTTTGTAGTTAAAATAATCGGAACACGTGTCTGTCAATCGATCAGATTTTGACAAGTATAAAAAAAATTCATATTATTATTTTAACACGTATCAAATTTTTTTTATCTATTTAAAAAACCATAATACCATTATATTTTTGAATAACATTACAAAAACAAAACGTTAGTATATATGAATTATAATTGTCAAAATGTGTTGGGTTGGTAGGTTGATTTTCTCTTAAATTAATGGATGAAGTCACATTTATTAAATTTTTGTTTCCCTAGTGAAGACTTTTGTAGGCTCTTTCTGAGTTCCTCAAGTGTTTGTCTTCTATTGGCTCTAAGCCAAAGTCAAATCAAATCCATTCTATTAAACAAATATGGGTCAAGTTCATATCATATAATAGTTCAAAATTCAAACTATGGATCAAATCCATATATTATATAAGTAATGTTAAGGTTTTTCCTTGAGAAAAAAAGAGTTATTTCTTCTTCTTCTTCAAATTTCTCGAATGGATCCAAGATTGATAGCAGCACCTCAAATCGGAAGCATCGATGAATTGTATGCGCATATCAATGAGAATCCATACATTCTTGAAGCCATTGATGCAATACCTTTCATCAACACTCCTCTTCACGTAGCTTCTGCTTCTGGGAACCTAGCTTTTGCCATGGAGATGATGAATCTTAAGCCATCTTTTGCTAGAAAACTTAACACATATGGGTTAAGTCCATTGCATCTTGCTATAGAAGAAGGTCAAACACGGTTAGTTCTGAGTTTGCTCAAGGTTGATCCTGACCTTGTTCGCCATCGAGGAAGAGAAGGTATACTATACATATAATTTTTTAAATATTAATGATGACACGAAATATCTTGTTTGCAACTACTCTTTTGAAAAGAGACCAAATAACGAATAGGTAGAAAAAACAAGATAAGAGTTTTATTGATAAAAACGAAAGGATCATATACCAATTTTGCTTCATGTGAAATTTATGAAAAAACACAAAAACAAACAACTTATGAAGATCCTTTGAAAGGTTGATAATATTTTGATTTTGAATTAAGGTATGACGCCGTTTCATCAAGTGGTGAAAAGAGGAGAGACTGATCTTATGACAGAGTTTCTCTTAGCTTGTCCTGGTTGCATTAGAGATGCAAACGTGAACGGTGAAACAGCTCTACACATTGCGGTTTTGAATGATAGATATGAAGAGCTTGAAGTACTCTTGGGATGGGTTCAAAGATTGCGTCAATCTGATGCCGAATCGCTAGAGATGCAGTTTTTAAACAAACGTGATCAAGACGGTAACACTGCCTTACACATAGCAGCTTATAAGAACAGATTCAAAGCAGTAAAGCTGTTGGTAAAATGTTCTGCTGTTAACCGGAACATCCATAACCGAACGGGTTTAACCGCCTTGGATATCTTACAAAACCAGAGAGAACATCACACAAACAGAAACATCGAAAAGATAGTTCGAAAATCGGGAGGTAAGAGCGGAAACTCTCTACCGAAATCCAAGAAAGTGTCGGAAATCTTGAGATCTCCGATCAGTTTCACGGAGCATTTGTTCACGCAGACAGCGCGGTATAGGAACCAGACACCAGAAGGATCGCGCAGCACGCTTCTAGTGATATGCGCACTGATAATAACAGCTACTTATCAGACAGCATTGCAGCCACCAGGAGGTGTATACCAAGAAAATGCATCAGATAATAGTAAGAAGAGTGTTGGTACTGTGGTAATGGACCAGAGCTATTTCAATGCTCTTCGGAATGTGAATAGTATGGCTTTCGTTGGAGCGATTTTAATGACATTTTGTTTGTTACCAGCTGGTGAAGGCTATGTATGGTGGTTTATATGGATAGCAGTTCCATTATATGTTTCTTACTTGATTTCGATGTCGGTTATATCTCCAGATACAATGTGGTACTTCTCGATTAGTGCGGGTTCGGTTATAATCATGGTCGTTGTTTACATGGTTGCGTTTTTCCTGCGGTGGAAGCGGTCTAAGAAGAAGTTACCTGGAACCAGAAGTGAGTTGATTCTTGAAGGATTGACAACTCTGGATTTAGCTAAAGGAGTGGAGTGTAGGTGAAAGTAAGATGTGTAGCTTTGGTTTTATGTTGTAGATTGTTTCCATGTAATAAGGCACACTAAAGAATATGAATCAAATAAACTAGTTCTTAATCAAAAATATTGCAAACTAATTGAATCTAGACCACTTAAGTGTTGGATTTAAATCACTCCATGAGATTATTGGTAAAAGAATTTGGTGGATACAATACAAACACATCAAATCAAATTTCATTTACAATCCACAAAAATAAAAAAGGATTAGAAGCCTATATTAGTTACTAATAATAATACAACAAAAAGAGATTTTAACTTTAGATTAAAATAAACTTACAAATTTTCATGACCTCGAGCGTTCTTCTCTATTTATTTCTCTATATGTTTTTCAGGTTTCTCCTGTCACAAACAAATGTCCGATGATTGATGTCTGCTCCGCTTCTGTCCCTTTGCTTTCAAGAACAGAGTTCTCTGTTTTCTTTAGTGTACAAAATATACTTTCCTCTTCTCCTAAAGCTTCTGTGTAGCTCAAGTGTTCCGGTCTCTCATTACAATTACTCGCGACCGATGACGGATTTCAATTTCTGCTGCAGCTGTAGATAAACACAAGAGATGCTTGATGATATGGTAACGGAAAATTAGATCTACTCGTTGTAGTTTCAGTTTCAACAACTAGCAAATTCTTTCCACGAGTTGGTCACACGATGCTTAGAAGTTGTTGAGATCAAGAGTGTTAACTTACTTGGGTGTATTTTGATTTTTCTGCTTCAAGTTCTTCCGCCAACTCGTGCGTCCTAAAGAAATTGAATGTGAGAAGCAATTAGAAAGACTATACCTAATCATTCTCTAAAGAGAAAGGTTTGATTTATAGAAAAAGAGAAACGACCTAGCTCGAAGCTCAGAGATCTTGGTAAGTAGTAACCTTTCTCTCTCAGAAGCTGTGAGTTCAACAACCTGCGATCCGAAGACAAAAAGCAAAGAATGTGACGAGCAGGATTTTGAGACTGCATAAGAGGTCTATGTGAGAAAATCGCATTTTAATAGTCCCTAGAACAAAGTTGATAAATCTACTTACGGCTCCATTGCTGTCAGATCCTCGAGGCAAAGGTGGCAACTTCCCATTTTGAGAACCTATGACAAGGATGAGAGTTAAACATCTGTCGCTATAAACTCCATCGTTATAACAAACACATGGACTGACGTGTCTATCTTACCATCTGTTGCTTCAGCAGCTTGTAAGCTATTCAGTAGATTCATAATAAGATCCTGGAGTTACAGAGTTCCGTTAAGACAAAACAAAACTTGAGGAACTATACAATCAAGTTAAACTCATGTCTCAGTGTGACAATGTTCATATCCTTCTTTCCTCACCTGCTGTATTGAATTTTGCTGGAACAGAGTTTGAAGCTGAGGCATGATGAACGAGGGAGACGCATGATGAATACTTAACTCCTTGATGGGCTGACCCGTTGGCTGTTGCTGTAAAAAGAAGATTGTTATGATTAGGACAGAGAAATCCTGCTGTGATTAAAAGAACCCTTCGTGATAGCAAACTGACCATTTTAGATTCGAGTATCCAATTTCCAACACTGGCAGATTTTCTTAGAGGGGATGCCTGAAGATTCGAGAGTAATCATTAATCAGGTAAACCTTAGACGAGGAGAATCATCAGTCTACACTGATAACACAGAGACTAAAACAAACTCGCGGAGATCGAGACGGGACTGTACTTAATGTAACATCCTAGAGTAGATTGGTCTGGTAAGTAATTGTCAAAGAAAGAGAAAAAGATATACCCACCCTTGCAAGGTCTAAGTTTTCTGATGTTACTGAAAATCTTCCTTTGATTTGAACCAGATTAGCCTTGGACTTGTCATCAAGAGAATCACGAAATCCTATTCAAGATGGACAAGCACTCTAAGTCAACTGGAGTAGAAGCAACAAAATACTAAGCTGCATGAAGATCAAAATGTACTTCCTCACCTCCAGAAGATTTGATAGGAGCTGAAAAACTGTTCGCTGAAGCACGATTTGGAAGATTCAAAGGACCACTAAAGCTGGGTGCCTTCTGGACTGATGGTTTCAGCTGCCGTTCAATCTCAGCAGACCTAACCGATACCAAATTTCAAGTTGGAGCATTGGAAAGTTGCGAAACAAAAAAAGGAGAAGCAGATCTAAAGTGTAGAATACTGGAATCCAATGATCTCTAAACAACAATTAGCTAATGGCGAACCTTTCATAACCATGACCCTTCACTGAATCTGAATTGATTAACACGCTACCAGGTGAAAGTGGTCCACTTTGAGTCTGGCGTCTCACTGGCTTAGCCTTGGCCTGTGAAATCTCATGCTCTGAACTTGGTGTCGTTTGTTCAACAGTAGAAGCGGTTGAATTGAGAGGGAATTTCTCTTCGCAGATCGGTTCTACCACCTCAGTGTCTGAAACCTTTTCCTTTCCGTTCATGTTTTCCGATGGCAGTTGATGACCAAATACTTGCCCTCTGTCATTCACCTGCGATGTGTTTCTAAATTAAGTTCAAACCACCATAGACTTTGATACCCATATAAGATGTTTTCTCTGAATATTTATTTACGAATTACTCGCCTTATTATGCAACTGTTCTCCAAAAAATTCATCTTCTTCCCTATTCTCTGCTAGACTGTCATCATCATCTAGCTATTGCACACACACACAAAAAAAGTAAGAACAGGATTATTTGATGGAAAGCGATGGTTTCTCAAATGGCATCATTTCAAAGATACTATCAATTTTATAGCTTACCAAAGATGCTTGTTCTTTCAAATCTTCAATATCAAATTTCCAAGCACTTACTCCTCTTTGGTATTCACTCTGCCATGAAAAATAACTTTTAAGCATTCTGCAATTCGAGTCTTAAGCAGTAATTTCAAACTTGTGCGTTTGTCACCTGTGATATAGCTTCCTGGTCAGCAGAGGCCATTCCTTTCAAGGCAAGCTGTGCAGCATCCTTGGCCTGTCATTCAACGACTCTATCAACTAGACTTGAACAGGACAAGCACAGCAAGCTCGAAGAAGAGATAAGCATGGCAAACCTGAAGAGCTTTTACGCGTGTCCAAAGAGGTGGCAAATCAGCAAATAATTTTTTTACACAGATCTCTGGAGGCTTTGCATGCTTGAAAAATGAGTGTTTCAACAATTTTTCAGCAGTTGGCCTTTTTGTTTGATCTTTCACCAGACACAATGCTACCATTTCTTTAAAGGACTGGGCACAGCTGAACATCTTCTAATTAGAACAATACTTGCAACGGAAAATAACGTATTCAAAGAACATAAGAATCTACCTAGAAAGAACACAAGTACCTTTGAAAACTTTTTATCACGGTCATAATCAAGGCCAGGTGGTGCATTTTGAATAGTCATTAAGAGTACCTGTTACCAGGAAAAAGGAATGAGATATGTTCTCAATACACACAAAAAAAGTATTGAATACCTTCATGGGGGGATATTTTGAGAAAGGTGCATGACCATGAGCCAACTCCAGCGCAGTTATTCCAAAAGACCAGATATCAGCTCTGTAAGGAAAGTACATAAGACCAAATGAGCCAATAGCTATTATTGCATTTCTTTGATGCAAAACGTTTATGAAGATTTTTTATTTTATTTAATACAGAAAATACTCGCTAGCATACAACAAGCTCAGAGAAATGATAGTGACTTTTAAACAGCTGTGTAGCTGAAACAATTACAACACTGTCTAGATCAACTAAAATCAGCGGCAGTAGATCTTAACAAGCTGGCTGACACATATACCAAAGTGAACTAGCTGCTATGACAAGGAACAGGCAGAGAATTATAGTGTTTTAGCATAAACTCACTTGGAATTGTATCCACTTCCTGGCTGCAAGACTTCCGGTGCCATCCTACAAACAGAAACAAGATATTATATGTCAACCGTCGAGTAGAGAACAATTGTGAAGCTTAAGAAGACCAAACTGAAGAAAACTACAATAACCAACCAGCATGGAGTACCAACAAATGTGTTTCTTGCACGTTGCCTATCTCCATTGTCAAACAAGCATGCAGAGACACCAAAATCACCGAGCTTAATCTCCCCAGTGTTATCAAGAAGTATGTTTCCAGCCTAATATGAAAGAAACAAAAAAAAAGTTTCGAATACATGACATGGATGTGATATAAAGTTCAGTTTGAAACAAACAAAAATAAATTCAAGTTAAGCTGACCTTAACATCTCGATGGATATGCCCTTGTCTATGAAGATAATCAAGAGCTTTAAGAGTTTCTTTCAGCATAGAACATATAGCCGACTCTTCAAATCCATCTGGATATGCTGCTTTCATAAGGTGCAAGCAGGAACCCTGAGCCATGAATGGCATGACGACCCAGAGATTATGGTCAACAGCAAACGAACAAAACGACTTTATAACATTCGGATGGTCTATCAAACTCATGGTCTGAGCTTCCCTCCTTATATCATCCTAAAAAGCCAAAACAAGACATAAATTTGCTGCAGGGTAATCAAGACAAACAATAGGAAACTAAACTGAAGCACGAATAGCTAGAACAGCACTGGAATGCTAGAACAAATATGAAAAGTGAAAGGGCAGATCTAAAAAATTTCCTATTTGATCTAAGTGGTAATAGCAACCGATCCCAAACGCAAACTGGGAAGATGATCAACAACTAGTACTATGGGGCATATAGCAGAGGATTATTTCGTCAACTAGATTCACTACAGGTGAAATCATCTAGGACTAATTAAGCTGGCTGAAAACTCTACTAAAACAGAACAACTGGTCATTGTCCCATCAAACAAGATGATAAGCTTTACTGCTACCACCAAACGAAGTTTCAGGACCACCCATGATCTCGATTTTGTGTATCGAAATCAGAATCCCCAACTCAAAACCTACAACTAAGAACCCACCACACAAACAAATTACAGTCGAAATCGAACACAAAGCTCAATCTAACTCAAAAACAAAAAAAAAACGAGATCGATTAGAACGAACCAGATTGCTATTGCAGCGATCGAGATCCAAACACTTGATTGCGACGACTTCTTTAGTCGGAAGATAAATTGCCCGATGAACAACGGCGCTAGCACCATAACCAACTTCTTCCATAAGCTTATAATCTTTAGGGTTTACAGAGAAACCTTTCTTCTTCTTACCACCATCACCACCACCACTACTCGCCATCTTCTTACGTCGTCTCGCACCCAAAATAGCCCTAAAAACCACCAAATCCGACCAGATAATCCGTCTTCAGAAATCAATCACAGAAAGAAAAAAATCTAATCGAGGAAGAAAACAAAAAATCTGGAGTAAGAAAGGTACTCTAGAACAAGCCGAAGCCGAAACACCATTGAAATTGATAAACTAATTTTTTTTTTTCTCTTTTTTTTTTTTCATTTCGGCTGTGCTATATTTCCGAGTAAGTTGACCGAGAGAGACTTACTGACGTGGCAAGTGTGTTAATTATTACACGTGGCAATGGTGTAGAGATTGACGCATCCATAAGTTTATCTTTGGTCAGCTCACGAGTGACATTGACTAATGGATGGGTAATGACTTTGGTTTACGCTCGATAAAGTATAGCTAGGCAAATTACTAGTTAAATTGAGTCCAATTCGGTGATTCGAAAAATTTAAATATTCGTTATGAGTAAATAGTAAAATTTAGTATCCGTTTCAAGTGGAGTAAATTACAAATATTAATTTTAAATAAAGTATAGCTAGGCAAATTACTTGTTAGATTGAGTCTAATTCGGTGATTCGAAAAATTTAAATATTCGTTATGAGCAAATAGTAAAATTTAGTATCCGTTTCAAGTGGAGCAAATTACAAATACTAATTTTAAAAATCTGAATATCCGCTACGATCCGTATATTACTTATATATACACATAATTTGCTAGGTTTATAACGTATATTTGTATTTTTAGACTTTTTAAATACATATGACGAAATATTTATAGTAAGAATATGTAGATACTAACTTTTTAATTGAAAATAGATTTTTTTCTTAAATAAAAAACACATGTTTTATTTTTCACCATCTCAATCTTCCACTTTTCATTTTTATTTAATTATATCGAATAAAATTAGGTAATTTTATATATTTATTCACTCATTAGTTTAAATATTATATTAAAACAATTTTTTAAAAAATGGATTTTTGATTATTTTTTGGTTTAAAACGGATATCCGCGGATATCCGCAATTTTGGATATCCGAAATTTTTCGGAACAAAGCAAATCGGAAAATTAGATATCCGACAAAAATAAAACGGATCACAAATACTGTATTTTTCCGGATATCCGTTCCGTGCCCATCCCTAGAATAAAGGATGAATGAATATATCTTTTTGGTCAACAAAGTAGGATGAAGATTGGTAACCAATCACAAAAACGGTATCAAAAATATTACCAACAATGTTACACTCAGTTTTTTATACGGTTGTCTTTTACCGCTACTTTTTATAGCTTTTAACTATTCTGTAACTGCTTACAGTTCCCGCTAAAAAAACCGTCAGCTTTTAAGTTAAGTTTTGATTTTAAAACATTAATTTATTACAGATTTTTTTTAACATAGATTATACACATTAGGAAATTCAATAAAAATCATATAGTTTACTTGATTTACATAAATTATTAAATTAGAGATTTATATTATCACATTTTAAGTTATACATTAAATTAGAATAAAAATATGTGTAACTCATTATTTATCTTCAAAAAAAAAATCCATGAAAAAGACAACTTATGTTTAATTGAATCCAATTCTTTTTTTTTTAGAAATAAGATCCCAAGTTTTGAACTACATTAATATTTTTAGAGATATATTTCAATTGATTGGATTTCTACATTTGGTAATTAAGAGATATTTTCAGCCAAATAATTTGAATATTTTGAGTTTTGATAAGCTTTTATATGAATTTAAATCATCTGAAATATCTCCAAGGATAAGATGCTGAATAAACATGTCCGGCCGAATCCGACCAATTAAGAATTAATATTTGTTTCAACTGATTCTTCCTCATCAAAATTTTAACTTTGGTTACATACATCCTTTGTCAAAACATCATTGAGACTTAGACAATGAAGTTGTGCAAGTACCTTCCTTTCCGTAGGTTGAAATCAATTTTAACATATTTCAACCTTAAACCGTTTTGAGCCCCGAATGAAACTCCGAACTATGCTATTTTTGAATGTCCAATTGCAGTTCAGATTTGGGCACTAGCTACAACACCGTCCGGCCCCACCAGAGGTGTTTCCAACCAGGAGCTTCTTCACTAACCTGGATTATTTCTTTTGGAAGAAACCAGGGGGAGGTATGCTTAGAGAACATGGGAGAGATGATGATCCATATTCGTGGATAATCTGGTTTATCTGGAAAGCGAGGAACGAAAAGTTTTTCAGAAGGATCTCCCGCGAACCCCCATACATTGTCCGCCATGCTGAAGCCGAATGCTCTGCATGGTTTGCGGCAAACGACCGACCGACCACTTCTTCCCATTCCGGAGGACCGGCGAGGATCCAACCCTCAACAAGATCTCAACCTCCAACATTGAAAAACGTCTGTCTAGTAGACGGGTCTTGGTCCCCGACGAATCAAAACAGTGGACTAGGAAGGTGCTGGTATGAACCGAATGGGAAATTAGTCTCCGGGGAGCCAAAAGCCAAGTACGTAGAGTTTATTTCCTACACACAGAGCTTGAGGCCTTTATTTGGGCAATGGAATACTGGCGACACCGAGAGGGAAAACCATCTTTTGGTACCGACTGTGAGGATGTTATCAAGATGATTGCAAATCCGAAGGATTGTCCGAGCTTTGCTACAGAGCTAAAAGAAGTGTCGTGCCTGAAGCCACTGTATCAAAACCTTGCCATCACCCACTACCTTCGGGCGATCACCGTGGAAGCATATCTTTTGGCTCGCCTAGCTAGGTCGAGTATTATGTATGTTAACGTTGTTCGATGTTCTATTCCGGTGTGGCTACGTCCACCACCTCGAGTTTGAGTAATAAAATATCCGTTTGATGCAAAACAAAAAAAACTGCTTTGAATTGGTTCCATATTCAATATATATATTTTTTCTTTTTCAATATATCTTTTTTTTTCTTGCCAACAAATTAGGATGAGTATTCATGGATTTATCATTTGTTTTTTTTAATATCAAAACTATATATTTTTACCAGTATAAATTTGCATAAAGTATTAGAGATTTGTTTTTTACATAGATTACACATTAGAAAATTCCACAAAAACATAAAATTTACTAGATTTACATAAATTATTAGAGATTTATATTATCAAATTTCAAATTATATCAATTAGAATAGAAAGATGTGTAATTCATTTTTTATATTTGAAAATTTTAGGAAAAAGAAAACTGATATTTAATTGAATCCACACAAATTTAGAAAAAATAATATCCAAATTTTAAGTTACATTGATATTTTTAGAGATATACTTCAATCAATTGATTTCATATATTTGGTAATTAGTAAGTATATTCAACTTTTTTTTTGGAATAAATCGAGTTTTAACAAATTTTTAGATGATTGTGGATGAATTTAAATCATTTGAAATATTTTTAGAAATAAAATGTCGAATAAACATATCTGGTTTAGTCCAAATCATTAAGGATTAATCTTTTGTTCAACTGGTTTTTCCTCATCAAATCTTTAACTTTGGTTACGTATATTTTTAGCAAAACATCCTAAACATTCAAGTTGTGCAAATACCTTCCTTTTCAATAGATTGAAATCGTCCTTACCATCAAATGACAAATCAATAAGAAGATGAGAAAGGAGGTGCAATTGAAAAACGGTTTTTTATGTCTTCAACGAAGAACGTTATACCAATATATATATCAAAGTAAAGAAATCTAGTTTTCTAAAGTAAAGAGATTACAAATATATTAACATAAATATAAATTGATATGAGTGAATAATTTCTACAACATTCTTCTTCAAATTGGAACATGCACTTCGTAATTGCCCAATTTGTAAAGAAAAACTTGAAATTCTTTGTGATATTTGGTGTTTTTACACCATTAGACCCATATTTTTGTCATCTCTTATCCATGACTTCCATTTGCAATATATTTTGATCATTTTAGTTTCATATTAGTGATTAGATGCATTTTAGAATTAAGACATGTGTTTGTGCATTTGTGTTCTTGTTTTTGGTTGTTTAAGGTATTTTGGAAATTTTGAAGTTATGTGGATCAAGAGGAGGCTTGGAAGAAGCCAAGAAGCAAGAAGAGCCAAGATGGAATGAAGAAAGATGCAAAAATGGACCAAGTAAGAAGTGGCCGACCTCAACCACCGGGATCGCAAAATGCAACATCCAACTCGGCCGCTGGGTTGAAGTGGCCGACCTCGCAGGAAGACTCTCCCAACCCGGCCCAGACTCGTTCAAACCCGCCGGGTTGAGCGGCCGACCTCGCAAAACGCAACATCCAACCCGACCACCTTATTTTCTCCTCTTTTCTTAGTTGGATCCGATCCAAGTGTTTCGGGTCGACCCGGTTCCGATTTTATTCACTATAAATATGTATTTAGACATAAGAATACCCTAGTTCTGATTTTTCTCTTGCCTCTTTGGCCTCAAACTCTTATCTTATGATTTTTGCTTGGATTTTTGCATTTGTCACATAATCTAGTGAAGTTTTCTTCATCTATCTCTATTTATACTTTCATTATGTATTTATCTATGATTATCTTTGTGTTTTGCTTGATGATTAGTGAGTAGTCTTTTAGTGGGTTTTAGGCTTAGTAGATTAGGGATGTTTAGGGGATGATTAATTGCTTAGGTTTAGGTTATCATGATTTCTAAAGTTTAGGATGTTCTTAATGTTAGATTTGACATGATCAATCAAAATCTAGAACATGGTTATTTTGTGCCTGGAAGGTGTTCGACAAAATGTGTAGGAGAACCTTAATTCTTGCTTTTCATTCTTAACCAATGGGAATTGATGCTTAAGGTATTTAGTTGGTTATATGAACTTATGCTTAATGATTATTGATTATTTAATGGCAATTAGAAAATTAGCTTAATTAAATGATTAGTAAAATGGATTATTGTCATGGAAATGGATTAGTCTATTTTGTGTGTTTCATACCATGGAATTGAGTTTGAATTGTAGTCCTAGCATCATTAGTTAGACATTGATCATCCCAAATCAATTGCTTTGCCCAAAGCCCATACTTTCCTATATTTATCAAGTTCTTGTTTGTTGACTTCTTATTGACTTTTGCATTTTGATTTTGTTTATGCTCAAATTCTCTTGCTTTGATCTTGTTTAGTTTTTGTTTACTTATTTGGTTTGGTTTGCCTTCCATTTGCATTATAATTTCGTTTGTTTCACTTAGTTTCGGAATTAGAACTTTTAAAGTCCAAAACACAACCTCGAATTGCTTAGCTTATTTGAATACTTGGATTCTTAGTGTAGCTATTCTAATCTCCCTTGGTTCGTCCCTATTTTATGCTACAACAACTAGAGTGTATTTCTAGCTAAGTCTAGGTACAAATACAATTTGACACACATCAAATTTGGCGCCGTTGCCGGGGAGATTGTGCAATAGCCATTAGGATTTGGTCTTCGATTGATACTAAGTTTTTATTTTTCATTTGTTACTAACTTTTCTTATGTGTTTCTCATTTGTTCCAAAGGTGTATGAACACAAGGAGTAAGGGATCGACAAATCTTCAACCACTCGTTGTTGACATTTGACGTTTGGAGAGAGAAACGGCTAGAGAAGCAAGGCGAGAACGCGAACGCCTAGACCATTTAAGGCAGTTAGATATGGAACCAAGAAATGATCAAGAAGATGAGGTGCAAGGAGTCGGAATTGAGAACGCAAGAAATTGAGTTCCCGTACATCCACTTAGAGATGCAAGAAGAATTGGTGATTTTGATGAACCGATTAATAATGGAGCAAGGATGGAGATTAGAGCTCCACCATACGGAAACAATAATTGGGAGATAAAGTCAAGCTTGATCAATATGGTGCAAAATAATCGCTTCTTCGGTTTGCCCATGGAGCACCCAATCGAGCATGTGGACAACTTTAAGCGCCTTTGTGCAACGGTAAAGATGAACGGAGTCCCCGAGGACGTCATTAAATTGACTTTTTCCCTTTCTCTCTAGGAGATAAAGCCGCCAAATGGGAAAAGAGTGTTGTCACAACTTAATCACCACTTGGGAAGAATGCAAGAAGCGGTTTCTCTCTAAGTTCTTCTCGAACCAATGGACGGCTAAGATGCGAAATGACATTTTGACTTTCAAACAAGGGGGCAATGAGTCATGTATAAGGCTTGGGAGCGTCTAAAGGGATACACAAGGTCTTGCCCTCATCATGGGGTGTCTAAGAAAGCTCTCTTGGGGATATTCCACCGGGTAGTTCACGAGAAGTATTACATCGCATTGAACACCGCGAGTAATGGGGATTTTGCAGGCTTGACTATAGAGCAAGGGGAACAATTGGTCGAGAACCTAGCGCAAAGCGACCAAAGCTATGGACGTGAGTATGAACAAACCATAAGGGATCCGAAGAGTGATGATGCGAGATTCAAGGAGATGATCGACAAGTTGGAAAAGTTCATCATGTCAACGCAAAAGGCAATGAATTATGTTGGGGAGTTTAACGGCAATCAAGATGAATGTGTAGAGGTTTTCCAAGAAGGGCAAGAAGAGGTTAGCTATATGCAAGGGCGATACAACCAACAAAGAGAATTCAACCAGAACTATAGGAATCACCCCAATCTCTCCTATAGGAGCACCAACGTTGAGAACCCTCAAGACCAAGTCTACCCTTAACAAAAGCCTCAAGGACAAAACTTTGTCCCACAACAAGGCTTTGTGGTGAGACCCCAATTCCAACAAGAAGGGAATTTTCAACCAAGAGCTCCTTTCATTTCCAATCAACAAGTTTTCCAACCACAAGGAAATCAACACTACCAAGGACAAGGTAGTTCTTCCTCACCACCACCTAAGGATGATGAGACAAAGCTTCTTCTTAAGCAAATCCTAGAAGGACAAGGGAAAGGAGCTATTGAGTTGAGCAAGAGGATGACGGAGATCCACAACAAGGTGGATGGTGCTTACAATGACCTAAAAGCAAAGTTTGAGCACTCCTCTACTCACATGAAAACTTTGGACAACCAAATCGCTCAAGTTGCTTCAACTTCAAAGATACCCGTTGCAACACTACCGGGTAAACCCGAAGCAAACCCAAGGGATTTTTGTGGAGCTCTAATGCTAAGGAGTTGTAAGGAAGTTGATATAAGACCACCCCTTCCCAAGAAGAAAAAAGTTGATGGGCTTGAAAAGAACCAAGAAATGGAAGTTGGTATTGAGAAGGAAGATGTAGAAGAGGTAACTCCTAGTGAACCCATTCTCATTGATGAAGAAAAGGAGCCACAAAGGAAGTCTAAAGATATTTTCAAAGAGAAGACTCCATTTGTGCCTCCACCTTATGAACCAAAACTTCCATTTCCGGGTAGATTCAAGAGGAAGATCCTTGACAAGAAACTTGACAAGTTTCAAGAGCTAATGGGACCCGTTATGGTAACTATCCCAATCATGGACTTGATGATAGATTCTCTGGTTTATGCTAAGCTTTTCAAGGACACGGTTGCTAAGAGAAAGTTGCTTGAGCATGCCATGGTTGCAGTAAATCACGAGTGTAGTGCTATCATCCAAGGAAACACATGCAAAAAACTTGAAGACCCTGGGAGTTTCACTTTGCCGTGCTCTTTGGGTCCATTGATTTTCCTAGGTGCTTGGTGGATCTTGGTGCGAGTGTGAGTTTAATACCTCTTACGGTTTCGAAGAGGTTGGGATTCACGAACTACAAGAACACAAGGATCACTTTGGTTCTAATGGATAAATCTCATCATTTTCCAATTAGTGTGATTGAAGATGTGCCACTTAAGGTGAGAAATTTCATTGTCCCCACAGACTTTGTTGTGCTTGAGATGGATGAAGAACCAATCGATCCCATCATTCTAGAAGACCTTTTTTGGCCACCGCGGGTGCAATCATTGATGTGAGAAAGGGGTTGATTGACCTCCGTTTGGGACAATTCGTGTTGACATTCAACATCGAAAAGATGGCAAAGAAACCCACCATTGAGGGTAAGGCTTTCTACAGTGAGACCTTGGATGAGATGGTAGATGAGTATCTTGAAGAGTTGAGTATGGAAGATCCTTTGGGAGTGGCTCTTACCATGGATAGTAAGGAATGTGGAGTCATCAATGAGGATGCTATTGGGTATGAGAGACTTCTAGACTACCACAAACCTTTAGAGGGGAACACTTGCTTCTTGGAGTTGAAGATGAAGAGAGCAAGGAGATTAAAGAAGATGCTAGCAATGGTAAGTCTAGAGAGGAGGACATGTGGAGTGAGCTCAAAGCGCCTCAATTGGAACTCAAACCTCTACCACTTGAGCTAAGGTACGCTTTTCTTGGACCCAATTACACTTATCCCGTGATAATTAATGATCAATTAACCGATGAAGAAACTTTCATGCTTTTGAAAGAACTTAGAAAGTATAGAAAAACCATTGGTTATTCATTGGATGACATTAAGAGAATTACTCCATTTTTATGCATACATAGAATTTACCTTGAAGATGAATATAAATCATCAACTGAGCATCAAAGAAGGCTTAACCCGAATTTGAAGGAAGTAGTCAAGAAAGAAATTTTGAAATTACTTAAGATAATCTATGCTATTTCGGATAGCCCATGGGTTTCCCCGGTTCATGTAGTTCCAAAGAAAGGTGGAGTAACCGTTGTTAGGAATGAGAAAAACGAAATGATTCCAACTAGAACAACAACCGGCCATAGAATGTGCATTGACTATCAAAAATTGAATGCTTCTACTCGAAAAGATCATTTCCCATTGCTCTTAAGTCTTAAGAAAGATTCTCCCTAGAGTAAGAAGAAGAAAATGAAAAGAACAATGATGAGAAAAGGAGTAAAAATGCTAGAAAAAAGGATCCAAAACCGAAATAAAAGAGCTTGTGTTTATAAAAAAAAGATTTTCCTAGGTTCACAAAGAAAATAAAAGAATGGAAAATCTTGGTTACTTGAAAAATTGGCTAAAGAAAAGAGTTTTTGGTTGGGATTACTCTCTTGAAAGGGTAGTTAAGGTGTTGTCATTGGGGTAGATTCTAGGATTTGAAGCTTAAGGTTGGGTAGGAAATGGAAGCAAATATTTTGTACACTACAAGAAAACAGCTGATGAGTGACTACTTTTTGTGACTGTTTTTTCGGTCGCAAAATTTTGCGATTGTTTTGGGACCAAAATGCGACTAATGAACGATTACAAAAATATAGAAGCAAACCAGTCGCAAATATACGACCGAATTATTCAGTCGTATAGTAGTCTTAAATTAACGACTGAATGGAGACTATTATTCGACTGTATAAATGTAGTCGCAAAAGAGTCGCAAAGTGAGACTGTTTTGCGACTCTATTTTTAGTCAGTAAATGTAGTCGCAAATCATTTCCAAAATTGCGACTTATTTGCTACTCCTATAGATCGTGCCAGAAGAGTCGCAGTTTAGTCACTAAAAGTAAGTAAAAACGTGAAAAATATGAAAGTTAGGTACGCTACCTAACTTGTGTGACTACTGATAATAGTCACAAAATGGTCGTAAAAGGGTGGCAGAAGAGTAACAAATTTGTGACTGTTTTTTTGTAGTCGCAAAGTAGTGACAAAATTTTTGCCTATAAAAGGAAGGAACGATCACCCCCATTATCATTCACCATCAGAGAAACAGAAAGAAAAAAACACAGAGAAAAGAGAAAAAAAATGTGGAATTCATCCAGAGAGTGGTTGTATAATAGAATCGATCCACATACAAATAATCTCTCGAGTGAATTTTTGGAAGAGGTCGAGCAGTTCATGAATTTTGCAAGTAACCAGTCAATAGCTCTAAGCAGTGGAGGTAAGTTTTACTGCCCTTGTGTTAAATGTCAAAATTCCACTTTAATGCTAGCAAGGACAGTTTCGAAGCATTTGCATAGTAGATGATTTATGCCAGGATATTATGTATGGTCTGAACATGGTGAAGATTATGATGTTGTTGGGGCAGGCACGAGTAGTCATTATGCTAATACTGATTTTAGTTGTGGTAATTAACCTGTGAATTATGATGGGGGAAATGTATATGCTAGGATGGTAAATGATGCATTTCATGGTGTTACGCCATTTAATGAATATCATGAACATGATCAAAGTGGAAATGATCTTGTTCATGAAGAACCTACCCATGAGGCAAAACAGTTCTACGCCATGGGTAGGTTTCTTGGTCCATTAGAAATAGAAAAACGCTTTATGATGTGCTCCCATAAATCTCTCGGCATATCACGATGAGAAATATTTGTCAACAGCTCTGGATCAATCGTCATCTTCATCCAAGACACGAGAAGAGCGTTGATTGTTAACCAATCTTCCAGATCCGGTGAACCTTCTTCTGGTTGAGGAATGGATCCTTCAAGGAATCCAAATTTCTTTCGTGAACGTAGGGCTGTCTTGAAACCACAAGCCCATTCATCATAGTTATTCGTTTTCAAAATCGGATGAGAGATCACAACTTCCGAGTTATCTGCTACCGTTAAATCATATGGTGAGATTGTTCTCCTTACTTCAATCGGTGTTGTTCTTTCTTCAGCCGGTATCTGGTTCGTGTATGACATCCTGCTATTCTGGTTTTGTCGTTTATTGTTCAAAGGAAAAAAGCTTGACCTTGTTTTGATACCATGGCAAATCAAGAAAAAAAAAGAGAAAGGAGACGCAATTGAAAAAGGGTTTCTCTATGTCTTCAACAAAGAACGTTACATCAATATATATACCAAAGTGAAGAAACCTAGTTTTCTAAAGTAAAGAGATTACAATAGATATTGACATAAATATAAATTGATATGAGTGAGTAATTTCTGCAACATATTTCAACATTAAACCTACTTTGAGTTGATTCTATATTTCATCAACCCTCATCTTCCTTCTGATTAAAAATCGAGTCAATAACAGTCACAGAATTCAACTTTTGTGATATTTTGAAAATTGCAACCACTTGAAAGCTCTGAAATTACTATATATATTTATAAACAAAAAAAAATTTGTTGATTATGTTTGGGTAAATTTTAACTAGTTCGAATTGAAACAGTCCTAAGGAATGATGGAAAGAAATTGACTTTATTGATCAACGAATTTTGATAAGTAATCGATGTGAATTACAAGGAATCAATATCAAAATCTTAAAAGAGAATCTCGTCAGTCGAGTGGCTAAATTCTCGTCGCTTGTCGTTGAGAGGCAGTGAGAGTTTAGCTTTTAGGGTTTTGAGTATGTTGTGTTCCCCTATCCTTATTTTAGACCTGGCATTCGGATACCCGAACGGGTACCCGTTCGGGTTCAGTTCGAGTCTTTCGGGGTTTCAGGTTTTCGGATTTAGAGCTATAAGTCCCATTCGAGTTTTTATAATTTTCTAATCAAGTTCGATTCGGTTTCTTCCAGGTTCGGGTCGGGTCCGAGTATATACTCGAAACCCATTAATACCCGAATTTTTTTCAAGTTGGGTACTTTTCTACCCGAAATACTCAAAAATTACATGAAATACTCATAATTACCCAAATTTTTTGGGTTCGGTTCAGTTCAATTATTTTTTACCTGAATTATACAAAAATACCCGAAAATAACATTAAAACTGTAAAAATTCAAATTATATACCCAAATTGGTTATCTTTACCCGAATATATCCACAATACCCGAATTAACCAAATTAACAGGAAAAAACAAAAACAAAACTGTAAAATTTACCCAAACTACATGAACATACCGGACCTAAAATCTAAATATATTTAGGTTAATTTATGTTTATGTACTTCGGGTATCCGTTCGGTTCTCGGTTCGATTCCGGGTTCGGTTCGGATTTTTCGGTATTAGGTATTGAGGTCCCATTCGGGTATTTTAGAAAATCGGTTCGGGTTCGGTTCGGGTAATTTTGAATCGGGTTCGGTTCGTTTCTTCGGTTCCGGGTTTTTTACCCAGGCCTACCTTATTTTGAAACTTTCTTATTTATAGGTTTTCGTAAACCTTAATCATAACTGGATTGGACCTCGTCTGTCATTGGTCCATTTTAATTCCCTTAGAATTATAAGCATACGTCAGTCATTCGTCCTATTTCTCTTATAAATAAGAGTTTATATCGGTCGTTCGTCATAATTCTTTTAAAAATAGGAGTTAAAAATAGGAGTTTATGTCGGAAGTGGAAATCAATTGCTTATGTCGAACCATTGGTCGTTGCCAAACCGCCAATAATGGGTTGTCGGTCGATGGTCAACCCATAACAGAAATTATATCGCTGGTCAAAACCGTTCATTGCTGCTTATCTTTTATTATTCTTCAGTGTCGTGGTCAATATTATGAACTATGACTTCACCTTCACTCTTGGGAACTGTTAAAAGTTTCTAATAGCAAAAAAATAATAATGACCGGCTTAATAAGTCATTGATCGGTTTAACCTCAATTTATAAACTGAGTTTTGACAGTAACCGGGTCGTGAGTATATTTCACCCAACCGATTCGAACCAAACGTTGAAGAACCTTAAACACCTAATCGACTTCCGGTAGTTAATGATGTTGTAAGTGAAAGTTTACAAGCATCTATCTGGTCAGGTGTGTGACACATTTTGCCGTTTCTAAAAGAAAAAAACAGCATGCAGTGTAAGTTTGTGGCTCCACTAATTTCTTTTTGGTCACACGATTACTAACACTTTTAAGCTAACAAGCAAAAGGCCAAAAACACTTTTACTGCTTCTTCGATACTTCCTAAGCCACCGCCATGGCCACCGCTTCAATCTTCGCCACCGTCACCACAGATCTAACACCTCTTCTTAATTCTTCTTCTCTGATCATCGGAAAACCATCTCCGTCAAATTCCGTCTCCGTCAGATCCTCAATTTCATTTTCCCGCAAAACCCTAACTCCAATCCGATACTCTTCCTCAGCCGCCGCCGATCACTCACCCTCCGTCGCCGTCTCTTCTCCCTCCACGGAAGCAACCACCAATCGATCCAAAACCTCCTTGAAATCCCGTCTCCGTGGAGGCGAAACTCTCTACGGCTTATTTCTCCTCTCCTTCTCGCCGACTCTAGCCGAGATCGCCGCTCACTCCGGGTACGATTACGTCGTCGTTGACATGGAACACGGTCACGGTGGCATACCGGAGGCACTAGAATGCATCCGAGCTCTCAACGCCGCTGATACAGCCGCCATTCTCCGATTACCGGAAAACTGCCCTACCTGGGCTAAGAAAGCACTAGATCTAGGTCCACAAGGAATCATGTTCCCAATGATCGAATCTCGCAAAGACGCGACCAAAGCGGTGTCGTATTGCCGGTTTCCTCCCGACGGGATCCGTGGATCGGCGCACACGGTGGTGCGCGCGTCGAAATACGGAATCGACGAAGGGTATTTAGGTAATTACGCAGACGAGATTCTGATAATGTGCCAGGTGGAATCATCTGAAGGAGTGAAGAAAGCTGATGAGATCGCAGCCGTTGATGGTGTTGACTGCGTACAAATGGGACCGTTGGATCTTAGCGCAAGCATGGGATACTTGTGGGACCCAGGACACAAGAAAGTTAGAGAGATGATGAGGAAAGCTGAGAAATCGGTGCTGACGTCAGATCCGGCGAAAGGTGGGGCCTACTTATCGGGATTCGCGATGCCACACGACGGAGCCGCCGAGATCCGGGGACGTGGTTACAACATGGTCGCCGGAGCCGTCGATGTAGGACTGTTCAGAAACGCAGCTGTGGAAGACGTGAGGAGATTCAAGATGGGTTTGGTCAACGAATCGGACGGTGAGGATTCGTTGGAAAACCAAAAGGATGTTGACGATGAGAAGTACTGGAGCGAATAAACGAAATTCCGTACAATTCAATTAAAAAAATGAATCCAAATAAAAATGTTAATTTCCCCTTTTTTTCATGCTCGTTAATGTTTTTTTTTTTTGGGAACACATGTAATGCTCGTTGGTGCTGTTTTGTCAAATTTCTTAGAAATTATTCAAAGCTTTAACAGTTTTTGTTTTTGTTTTTTTATATCAAGGTTATCCGAAACCAAAACCTAGGCTAATCCGCAAAATCTATGAAATTTAGGTATTTTTGTTATTTAAAATGTTTACGGATGACCAAACGGAAGATAGTTTTGTCAATTGAAATACTTACGGATGGTGAAAGGGAATGGTGAGATAAAGATAATTCCACCATTGAAGAGGTTCGGTTCCTTGACCTAGACTTGGACGAAAACTTCTTGCCCATTATCACTTTAGTTAAAGTTTTTACGCTTTGCCAAGGAAAATTGCTGGAAAAATTGACTAGATTTGAGGTATTATTTAACCCCTAAAATATTATAACATTGAAATAAAAATATGGACTATTCTCAAAAATAGCATATTTTTAAGTTATTGTTCCAAAAATAGTACTACTAGTTTTTTTTCCAAAAATACCACTAAAAATTTTTGTTTTCTAAAAATACCACAAAACTAAAACTAAATTTTAAATCTTCAAAACTAAACCCTAAACCCTAAAAATTAAATCCTAAATCCTAAAACTAAACCTTAAACTTAAAATACTGTCGACAAACAAAAAGAATTTAAGATACTAAACCAAACCCCAAATATTTAAATTATAGAGAAATTTCTTAAAATACCACTAAAATATATTTTTGTTCCAAATATACCATCACTTAGTTTTTCTTTCAAAAATACCACTAAAAATTTCGTTTTTCCAAAATTACCACAAACACTAAAAATGAGTTTTTTTGGCTAAGTAATGGTATATTTGGAACAAAAACTTATTTTTGTGGTATTTTTAAGAATTGCCCTCAATTATAAACCCTTAAAACTCATTTTAGTGTTTGTGGTATTTCTGGAAAGAAAAAATTTTTATTGGTATTTTTGGAAAAAAAACTAGTAATACTTTTTTAAGAACAAAAACTTATTTTAATGGTATTTGAAAGAATTTTTCTAAAAATATTTAAAAATTAAGAGCATTAAATCGCAAACGAAAACATAGTAGTTTTTAACCAATGCCATGTTTAGAGAAAAACATCCATAAAGTTTTACATTTTTTGATAAAACATCCAAATTTAAAAATAAAATAACATTCGGCTTCGTATACAAACTTCATTTTGTTTACAACATTATAAATGTAGAATATATTTGGTTTTAAATAACACCTCAATTTTTGTATGAAAACCTACTAAATCTGGATCCTTTTTGCAATTTTTACCTTTGTTTTTTGTTTTTTTTTTTGCTAAAAGAATTTTTCCCTTTGTTAAAACTTCTTCCATTCATTTTCATAAAGATTTACAATCATGCCACAAATTTTTAACTTGTCATGTTCAAAACCAAAGCAACATGGTCAACGGTCATTAGCTCAGCATATACTTCCAATTTCTACGGTCTAGATCCAACAAAGCTAAGACCTCTGGTTCTGGTTTTTTCAATTCAACAGTTTCAACTAAGCTGTGATTGAGTCAATAGCCATTGGTTCGTTGTCTGTCTCCATTGTTGAGGCTCTTGGTGGTGATGGTGGCTGCACATCTACTTCGGGGTATGATGCCTTAAACCGAGCTCGAAGACCTTCGTTTATTAACCGGACACCATTAAGCTGGTTCCCAAGTGACAGCCATCTATAGATCCAACAACAAAAATCAGCAAACAAATCTTACTTACTAATCATATGACAATAAGAAAGTTTACCCGGCATGAGCATTGTGCATACGGGCAAATAACTCGAGCTTTCTTGCTCTTGGCATGATCCTCTCTAACATTGCATACATCTGGCAATGTGAAACAAATTGTTGAATCATTTTCATCAATATACTACAAAATGATTTGGTCAATATGGACAAACCTCGTCTGGCTTCCGGCTTGTCTCTCTAACCTCTGCGACAATCACATCTGTGTCGATGTTTCTGTTCACTTCTGGGTTGCCTTTGATTCCAACCAGACAATGCTCTTTACTATGGTTGAGCCAGTGACCTGTTCTTCCTGTTCGAATAATACGTTGAAGTTGATTCGTCTTTACCCATATGATCTCTTCCACTCGCTTGTATCCCCAAAGCTCCAAACTTCACAAAAACAAAACATTAAAACAACTTCATTTGAATGGGAATCACATGATACCCAAAAAATTTGGTGAGATTTTTCTTAAGTACCATTCGCGGCCTAGCTCCATTGCACGACCAGTGACCCAGAGGAATATCAAACCGTCAGTCTGCAACGAGGGAACATTGAGGGTACGCATCTCGTCATCAGCCATTGTTCCATATGGAAGTTCCATGTGAATGTCCCATGGCGGATCCGCCATAACAACTCCAAAAGTTCCCAAAATGTCCATTCTAAAAGAACGGATGTCGCAGTTAATCCATTGTGCCTCACCAAGTTCAGCTTCGGAACAGTAATCAGCTCGTAGAGGCTTCAAGGCCTTATCTGGACCAGCCATCATAGCGTCAGCCATGTCAAGCTCGTAATGAACATATTTGCAAGTCTGTCCAAATCCAAAATAAGCGTTGCTCAGTTACCATTTCTCTACTCAAATGAACCAAAGTACTATCAGATAATATTGTTAAAGAGTTACCTTCATGTGACGACAGGTATCAAGAAAGGAACAATCTCCTAGGCTGACGTCGGTATGTGAAGCGATTAGCCGACGGAAATGCCTCTGAAAGCATGTAGCCATGTATAAATCATAAGACCTAAGTATATTTCGGTGAAGCATCATAGTGACCAAAGCGGGAGATCAATATAAAACTCAAAAGATAGAACTTAAGCCCAATTTGTTAGCTATGGAATTCTAACAATAATGCATTCCGAATTTCTGATCGAATAAGATGTAAACAGTAAACTTGAGTTGGTTCAAACCTTGTTGCAGGCTACATGGGAACCAGACTGAAGACGGCAATCTTCTTTAGTCAAATACCTACAGTAATACTTAACCTGTGATCCTCCTTTGCTTTTAAACTGTAAAGAACATAACAATAGACCAGTCAATCACAAGAACCAAACTTTTTATTAAAAGACGAAATGAAAATTAGGAAAACAGTGGCAGGGGTGTAGATCACAAGATACCACGAGAGAAAGTCATAAGAAACAAGTTTTGTGCATAGAGGTCTTTGTTCTCGCTACATCGAAATTGAAACTAGAAAGTAAAAACCACCGATCAAAAAATTTCAAACTCAAACTGAGAGGAAAAACACACAAGTGTTGTATGGAAAGATCTTAGCTTTCGAGACAATCTAGATGTGTTGAAGCTAGAAACTGTAGATGTTACGAAGCTGAACAGGTCAAAAACATTAAGCATCTAGATCTCATAAGGTGCTTATTTTCGATAGAAAGTTCCTTGGTTGCAAAACATCTGGCCACATTGGACAGAAGCCATAACTATCAGCATCTAAACCGAAGAAATATGCATCTCAGTCACATATATCTCTTTGCTTTTTACCATACTGTAATTCCAACACAATGCTGAGAACTCCGATTCTTGAGAACTAAAACTCTTTGATCAACGAAAGGGATGAAACCAGTAAAGCCTGAAACTAATACTGGAAACACGTACGAGAACACAAATAGGCATAGTATTTTCTCCCCTATAATCTTGATAACAAACTACCAAGTATCATAAAATGGCTCATAACTTCTCCAAAACTCGTTCAAGAATCATACATTATCTAGTTCGCTATCCAATCCAATATAACACAGCTCTGGATCAACATAACTAATCTAGTCCGCTGTGAAACAATACTATGATCTTCCTCAATCACTTTTGAAAGCTTCTAAACTCACATTCACATTCGCAAAAAGCATTACTTTAACTACCCCTTTAATTGATTAAAAAAAGAGCGTTTGTTTGGGTTTACCTTAGCTGCTGTAGCGGCTTCTTTGGCGGTTGGACGGTGAATAAGATCCAGCAACTCCTCGCCGGTCCTTGACTGTTGTTTCTCCTTAAAAGACTTCTTGCTCAGAAGAGCCTCAACGTCTTTCAAATCATCCTCCTCGCTTCTAAGCTTCTGATTCGTCGGCACCGGTAACGGCAAAGGCAACGGAAACGGCGGTGGTCGACCCATCATACCCATTGGATGATGCATCCCCATCATTCCCATCCCTCTTGGTGCACTCATCATCGGCCTAAACCCCATATTCGGGTCACCTGACCACATATCGGGTCTCGGGAAATTACCCGACCCGGAAACCCCAAACCCGCCGGCGGAGACTGTAGAATTCTCAATCGAATTAGGGGTTTCCACGACCCGACCCGATTCGTTATTACCCTGGAGACTCTCCGGTAGCTCTTTGAGCAATCTTGTTCGATCAATAGCCAAAACCATGATTCGAGGCTTACCACTAACCTCGAACTCCTCCAATTCCACCGACCCGTTCTCTTCCGCCATCGATCGAAGCGCGGTTTCTACGGCGAGAATCGGCCCACACTCGCCACCTAGGTCACGTAGCGCCGCTTTCTCAGCCGCTCTCGCGTTCTTGTCATTCTCAAGCTTCCTAAGCACAGTCGACGAATCCGTCGGCGAAAATGGTACTCGTTGAAGCAAACACTCCGCCACCATAGCTCTCACGAGAGCCATGGGACTCCCACTTGATCCATCTGCTTCAGCTCCCGAACCAGAGTCTCTCTGATTGGAATCGATAAGCATCGATTTCGAGTCATGAGCTTGATGTTGTTGATGTTGGGTTCCTAATTTAAGAGCTAGGTGATGCTTCTCCACCTTGGGTTCGGGTAATGGAGGTGTGGCAACGAAAGGCCGATTCGTGAAAGAAGAGATGAGTCGGAGAGAGAGATCGAGCGAAGGGACAATGTCGGGAACAACGGATTGAAGAGACGAAAGGAGATCCAAGTGAGCGTCATGTTGGGTTCGAATTCGATTCTCCAATCGAGCTCTCATGTCTTTGACGACGGTAATGGTGGCGTCATCGTTTCGGTCCGATTCAGTTTCCATGGATTTTACAAAGCTTCAAAAACAAAATCAAGTTGTGCAGTCTCAAGCTTAAAGAGTTGAAAGGGTTTAGCAGCAAGGGGAATAAAAACGACGTCGTACATACATATGGCAGTTTTAGGTCAAATTTTAGAACGATGGGATTCGGTGAAGACAAGATACGATCGATTGTCACAAAGATTACAAGGGTACAAATGCAACCATTGTGGTATTAAAAGTCACAACAGAGCTACATGTGATAAAGTAATATAGACATAGTTTCATTTTCTTTTGTTTTAATTTGATGGACTGACATTTTTCTATCTATTTCATTCAGTTTTTACGTTCGTTTGTAGTGTGTCGGAAAAATACAAAAAAAAAAACTCCAAAGAATCTTTTTATAACGTAAAAACCAACATAGTTGCTTCGACTAGTGGAAAAAAATCTGTATCTTGTAAATTCTGAATAAAACAGGAGTGGTCACTCTATTTCTACTCAGAAAAATACAAAGGCAGAATTTCCGTGTTTGACTGGAGTGGTCACTCTTCCAGAACACAGAAAAAACATATTCAAGGCATATTCAACACCTAACATAGTTGTTTCGACTTGAACCCGATGATATGTTACTCATTTCTACACAACAACGACCAAGTTTTACAAATCTAATATAAACCCTACAATCAACCATCATTTAACATATATGATCGTAATTCAACGAAATATACCCACATTACACCAAAATCCTACTATTAGTTGAACCGAATCTTACGAGCTAGAGAAAGAGAGAAATAATCGATGTCTACAAATCTACAAACGTGAAAACATAGTAAATCTAAAACGTGAAAACTGAATTACAAAACAATAGTCGATCTCTATCAATGTCTACAACGTTGGAGTCAACATGCTTAGGAGGTTCATACTTTGACATTCGGTCAATCAACACATGATCATTTGCCGCTTGGAATAGATCAACTGCAATCTTATATCGGGCCTCTTTAATGTTGTCATCATTCATCAGAGAAAAGTCTAGTCCAAGCAGGTGACACTCAATGAATTTCAACGCATACACTCCGCAATCACAACTACTCTTATTTAGTCAACTCTGCATCGGCACATAGTTGACTGAATATTGACCAATTAAGATGTTTCTTATTGGCAGGTGGCTGATCTTCAATTTTCTTCTCAATCTTCTCCTCCAAGGAAGTGAAAGAAACATGAAACAAACCTTGAATGAAACACTTCATGTCTTCTTCAACAGCTCTATTTTTTCCTGCTGATCGTTGGCATAACAATTTCTGCTTCTGTCTCTCTCTGCACCATGATCACAGAGCTTTTTCTTATCCCTCCCCAAACCAGAGACAGAGCTGTCTTCTGCGTTTAGAGTTCTAACATCATCAACAACATCAACAATCTCATTCTCCACCTCTACCTCCTCTGGCTCAGCAAGAGGCAAAGAATTCTCAACATGTTCTTTAAATTCTCATATATGCTGACTCTAGTCTTTTGCAACTCTAATGAAAGCATTTATACGATCAACTCTTTCATCTCTCATTTTGTCTCCCCATACAAAGTCAACATACTCAAATACATAAAAATTCCCGGTAGAAGAGATGTATGGATAGAGAACACCCTACAAGAAAGTTAAAAAAAAAAACAAGGTTAGGAACCAACTGATACAGAAAAAAAAAAGGTTAGTATAAGTAAAATAAAAAACAGTTATATAGAAAACAATTGTTATTTTCAAATAAGTACTCACCTCTGATCCAAATGAGGTCTCTAGTTGAATGATTTCTTCATACGATACCTTTGCAGCTCCTGACCAGTTAGAACATCTCAGACCCACTATGAAATCCTCGTTGAGTTTTCGGTCCAACATAACCCCAAAGTCCGAAATAGCTTCCATAATCCAAATCTAAAATGCGTATGAGAAGCCATCCAAAACATAGCTCTTCTTCTGCTTCAATTTCTCTCTAGCTTTCTTGATCGACTGCACTAGAACATCAAATGCGTGAAGACCCCATAGATAAGTCAGTAGCTTACCAATTTCCATCACCAATTTGATGTAGGTGTGTGAGATATTAACCTTCTCATCCTTGGCCATTAACAAACCCGCAATAACACACAAATACACCAACCTGCCCACACGCTTCCACTTGTTAACATCTTTTATGTGCACCTCCTTTATCGTCTTTATGCTAATATTACCGCGTGTCTTTAGCAACTTACTCCAGAAATCCATATCATCTACCCATAACTCAAAGTCGCAGTTGTCGTCTTTTTCGTACTTGAGCCCAGTAACTGCATATAATTCTTGCAAAGAAAATCGTAGAGGTCTCCTAGCAAACACAAACCATAACTCATGCAGTTTGGCGGTATCAAGCTGTTTACACATGAAGTTGTGTATCAATTTCCCTGAGTATCCGAGACAATTTTCATGAATTGCCAGAATCTGAGCAAAGACCGGGTCTCTCTTCACTTCGTCGTATTCATTTGGCAGCACCTTCTGCAATGTCTTCAGAAGCAACATTTTGCAGCTATTGTTGATCTTTTCCACTTGCGGTTCATTTCCTTTCCTAAAAAGTTGTTTTGGCAACTCTAAATCCATATCTACACAGAATGAAAACAACAAAAGCAAATGTTCAATGCATATATATATATATATATATCACATTTTCTCATGCCTTTTTACAAATAACATGATTAGCATATAATACACAACAGTGGAATTGGAAAAGAGAAGGAAGTACCTTCCTATCTCGAGACAACGCCGCCTTTCGATCAAGTGTCTATGCTGGATTAACCAATCTGCAAAAGCAAATTTACCAGCTAGAGCAAGTTTAGGTTTGCATTAAGATGGTGGAAACCAAATTCCCGGATGTACAATTCCAGTTAAATATATTCAAGCAACAAAGAATCACAATCACATTTCCTATTCTTCAAGTAGTTTCAGAGATTCAAACATAAAAAAAAATCACAATCAGCAAGAACACACGATTCCACAGTAACTCTAAACTTAAACCTCAATAAAAAACCATTCAAAAGACTGTTCCAAAATAACGAATTCATGGATCCTGTTTCGTCATAATTTTAGAAAGAACACACGATTCCACAGTTAAACCTCAAAGGAAGATTAAAAAACTCCAGATTATTGTTAAAACGCAGAGAAACAATAATCATAGACAAGAGATCTAGAGAAGTGTCATAGCCAAACAAATTTTTTGAAATTTCTCTTTATGATCAATTCCTCAATTGCTCAAACTGAATTGAAAACCTTAGGACCAACCTGAATTGAATTGAATACAAATCCAACAAACACAAAATCCAATTAAATCGAAGATACAAGCACATACCCGATGGAGGAGGAGTATTTCGGCGGTGAAAACGAGGAGGAGGAAGGATGAGGAGGGAAGTCGGAGGAGGAAGAAGACGACGGAAAGGATGATATAGGCAACGGCGGAGGATGCGAAGAAAAAAGGTTCGAAAAGATGAGAGATATTTCACGAAACCCTTAACTTTTCTTTTCTAATTTTCGGTTTTTATTAAACCATTTTTTAAAAAAAATTGGTTAAAATATTTTTAAAAATTAACAAAATAAACATTTGTTAATATTAATCAAAGGCAAAAATGGATTTCTTTTTAATTAAATCATAAGGAGACAATGTTATGTATAAAAAAGTTTATTGGGACAATAGGTGAAATAATTTGTTATTTTTGGTAAATTTCCCATAGTTTATATTATGTCATTGTTATTTTCCACTTTATTGTAATTTGGATTCTCGTTTACACCAATTTTGTGTAATAAGTAACATATACGGTAATGCTAACCAGGATTGATACATAACCCAAACGGAATTGAATTTTAACAGAAATTTTTTAAATTAAAATCCAAGTGGTAAACAATTAACAATTGGTTTCAATTCGATTATGAATTTCAAAAATTCAAGACTGAATTTAAACAAAAAAAGGTTGAAATAATCGAACCAAATAATTGAATACCCCTCCCTACCAATGAACCATCTTTACAATCTATACACAACAATCTCACAATGTATATGAGAATGAAGAAAAATGAAAGAAAATGATCCTTACAAACATATCACTAAATCCACCGGCCAAACTTTAGCATCGCAAACGCCTTCGCCATTTCCTGAGTCGCAAACGCTTTTTATGTATAAAGGGGGCAGCCTTCGACACTAATACCAGGCGCGGTTGGACAAGAGGCCAAAGGACAACCATCAAGCTCATTTCCCCACCAATCCAAAGTCACATTCTCAAGTCCCAAACACATATAAAGCAACACACCCATAAATGCTAATCCAGCATCCAATGCTCCAGACAGAACATAATTATACCTCTGCCATAGATTCGGTCTGTACCTAAACACAACAAATCCTGATAAAAATCCGGCAAGAACCCATGTTGTGTAGTTCACGGCTGTTGCGGGTGGCATCGAGCTTATCGCGCTAATAAGAACCGGCATGTTTACAAGCTTGATCCACTCTTGTCTAGGAAACATCCTTGAGGCTATCCATACAAGAACAGGGGCAACAGCGCCCACGAGGAAGAACCAATTAACGGATTTGTATAAACCAAGATCTCCAAAGATTCTGCGTGGTCCAATAAGTCCCCAAATCACAGATGCATCGTAGAAGACTTTATCGCCTGGACATGTCCAAACTGAATTAGAAACCGAATCACATATGTTGGGGATGGTCTCCATTAGCCACCAAGCCGTTACGAGGTAAACCAAACATGAGATGAGTGTTCCAACAATCTGAAATCGATCATTAATGTGCAAATTATAACTTATGATATTAAGAGAGTGGTAGAAAGTAGTTGAAACTAGAGTGTATAACCTGTGCCATGAACATTGTTCTAGGTGGAATCTTCATGTAATGACCAAGTTTGAAGTCTTGAAGAAAAGTGATGGCTTGTTGCATGCTTATGTATCCATATACTTTAAAGCACATATTTGCAACTGGATATCCTGGATAGATATATCCTATGATATATTCTGTAATAATGTTCAATCCCGGTGCCTACAAAATATTTTTTGGATCAGAAAAAATTATAACAAAGGTATTTTTTAGGGCGTGGAAGTGGTGCATTCGCACATAACTCCCGATTTCAAAAATAAAAAATCAAGTTAAATATCTATAATAAAATAAGGTCCTGCTAATTTTCTATAATTCTTTTTATGCAACATCCAATATACGTCTGATATATAATTTACACGGATTTTCAAATAATTTGAGACGGCCCTGTGATAACATATAGTTATCGGTTTTACCTGGTTGGTGATGGCGGTGATGATACCGATAGGAAGAGTAAAAATAATGGCGATTGTACATGCCAATAAAACACCCCACCATGGCAATTGAAGTTGGTCTTTGTAATACTCACAAGCAAAGATTGTTGCTCCAATGTTGGTAACAAGTATGCACCAAAACCACCACTCCGGGACTTGCTTGTACCTTTTCATTAGCCTCGCGTGTACATCCAATTTCTTCTCCTTGAAACTCTCCTTGCTTTGCTCCCATATCTCCCTGAAAATATCCATTTACAACATTAACAAAAGCAAGCAAAGAAGAACCATTCATTCCCAAATCCAAACATATGCATATAGTTCATAAGTAATTGTTTTGATACATTGAAATGTATGAGCATATTACCTTCCATGGAAAAGAGCGACGTGCATGATTGTAGCGCTTAAAGCGGCAAAGCCAACACCGTAACTAAGGGCGAAGAAAGTGCTAAGATACAAAGGGCCTTCACGCTCATAAGCTTGGAGGTCAAGGTGAAAATTAGAGTCTATGATGGTTGTGATGTTGTATTTTGAGCCTTTGTTTGTAAAAAGAGAGCTCGAAAATATTGGGAAGGTCTTAGCCTGATACACATCGAGCCAATAGCATATTGGTATCAAGACATATATCGCCAGCACAAATCCCACACCCACGTTAGCCGTAGCAAACCTGTAAAATACATATAAAGCATATTTCATGTAATATCACACTAAACCGAACCTAAACCAAAACCATTTTTTTTTTTAATGATACTTCAGAGTATTACTCTATATACATTTTTTCGGTTTGAATTTCTTTTTGGTTTGGTGTATATGGTCCACCCAAAGTTTTATGGCTTTATGAAATGAGTAATTGGAGTGAGTTTGGACTGACCATGGACTAGCGAGTGGACTACCCAAGTAAGATGAAATGGTTGACCAGTCGAGTCCTATGGCTCCAACACCTAACCCGTGAAGACCCGACCCGATCTGTTGAGCCATGACTGATGCTGGAAAGAACCAGCAAACCCACGACAATGACGTCATGAGCTGAAACAAGTAGCCTGGAAACACATAATACGCGAAACTGCAAATGAATGCTATCACAAAGAACTGTGTACGCGTCAACCCTCCTTTAGTCCGTTCTTCTTTCTCGTGCAATGCTCTGTCATTTTAGCCAAACGACATAAAAATGTATAAGATAGAGTATACTATCAACGGCTAGTCCTGGATATCGGGATAAATTATGGGCCAAATGTTCGAAATTTCCACAATTTATCCAAAAAAATGTATGAGATAGAATATCGCTTGCTTCTAAATGTGGTTATATTTCGATTTATTGGCAATTTGACCCAAATTATTATGTTTCAAAAGTAATCAGGTTTGATTCAGCAAATAATTGGTATACGAAAATATCATCCATTTGTATAACTTAAACCACATAAATAAGAAAAAAAACATATATTTCTCTTAGCTACGTACGAAACTGTCTTTATCAGGAAAATAAATGTCATGAATTTGTATTTTCGAAGTCATCAGGAAAATAAACTGTCAGTATGCTGTATGTCCACATAAACACCCTTATAATGAAAATAACTTTTTCCATATTATATTCAAAGTTTATATTTTTATTATTCAATTTTTTATATATATATATTTATTATTCATAAAAAAAAAAAAAATTAGATATGTGGGAATGGAATATATTATCTTGTATTTACTATTGTAGCACACAGCACAATCATTTTAATTGAAACGACACCTCCTATTTTTGGGACATTTGGCCAAAACACAGTTATATATATATACATTCAAAATATATATAGAAAATATCGAAAACTCAAATAGCTAACGTGTCGAGTGTATTTACCTAAAAAGTGAAACTTGAACAAGATTCGCCGGCCACCACATCGCCGCCGGTTCAACGAGGTATTTCCTGAATATTCCGGCCCAACCAAACCCTAACACCTAAACATCAAGCACACTTAATTTGATCAGTCGATCCAATTCCCAAACATTAAAAAACTTAAAATTTTCCTAAGAAAATGTAAATAAAAAAAGCTTAAAAATACGAACTTGGGTGGTAACGATAACGATCAAAGAGACGAAGAACGTCACGTTCTTCATGTAAAACGCTTTCACGACGGTAACAATGTGAATCGCGTAAACAGATCCAGCTCCGGCGTTTGCGAAAATAGTGATCAACACATGCTCCTTCACATTAAATGGGCCTGAAATAATCAAAATTTCAAAACTTTTTTTTTTATATAGATTCGTAATTTAACCAGAATTAAGAAGATTCATTAGCGGTTGAAAGATTCATTATGGGGTTAGAGAATCAAAATTTGAGTTTTTCTATTACAATTTCAATCATTGGTTAACCATTATGGACGCATTAAATGACAAGAATAATTTATTTTTAATATTTCGGAGATCAGTTTGGATTTCGGTTTGAGACGAGGGATTATAAACAAAAAGTAAAAATCAAGTTTTAGATCTCATGTTTCTTTAGATCCTCTGTTAAAAGATTCAGATGTGAGATTCTTAACACTTGGGATTTTCGGGGTTACCTGGATTCAACGTGAATTCCCAATTTGACCCTTGAAGGAAGACTCTGTCGGAGATTTCAGCCGCCATGAGACGACCGAGAGGTACGACGGCGATTTGAGCGGAGATTGCAGAGATTGTGAGAGGCTCTGTTCTGTACCAGAAGAATTGATTGAGAAACGACAAGAGGATACATGAGAGAGTTCCCAAGACCCACATGCGGAATGTTAAGACAGGTAACGAAGGATCGTCTGTTGTCGGAACAGTGAGTGCTACTTGTCGGATTGGAGAGTTCTCATCTTCTTCTTCTTCTTCTTCTTCTGCTGAGATTGGTAAACAGAGATCCTCTGTTTCGTCTCTTTGTTCGCATGATGAAGATGATGAGGCCGAAGATGGGTTTGTCTGATCTTTCGGTTTTGTTACTGCCCAGAAATGTTTGTTAGTACTTCGTTTATCGATTTTATCGATTTTAAAAATTGAAATTATAAGCAAAAATACAAGAATTGAGAATTGTAATTACGTAGAGGAAGAATTTGTTCTGATTCTTCCATGGTTGTTTACTTCTTTTTCTTCTTCTTCTTCTTGCTCTGTTTTTTTCTCTTCTTCTTGGAGATGTGAATCTGACAAGCTGTCTCTCTTCTAGTCTTCTTCATGTCTTGAAAGAGAGTTGGCCCATTTTTAATAATTTTGGTAAAATATCTTAATTACAAACGTTTTTTTTTTTGTTGTCAACGGGTTTTTCTAATAATGGTAAGTTGGAAACTTGATATACATAATAATGATCCCACAACTGTATATTCTTTCTTCTTATTTGTCATTTGATATTACACCATCCTATCCTATATATATTAAGAGAAAAAACATTCACAACAAAAACCTTAGGTATCGTTCAAAGAATATTTTAGGAGACATGTCATTTAATTTAACTTTTGTGCAAAAACGCGGCCACGGAAACCGCCGAAGTGCCGGTTATACGCTCAACGATGGAGCTTCGCCACGATTATGCTATAATGGACTAAAAACAGAAAAAGTTAAAAAAGCTTCGAAATGATTTGATTTTTTGATTGAAAGAGGATAGTTGATAATAGATCTATCATTTTATGGTAAATCCAACTGAAAAAGAGATAGAAAACAGTGAAAATCGAATTAAAAAAGCAACGGCGGCCATAGATAGGGTTTTCGAGCACTAGATTTCGGGTTCGAACCCATCACCTCCACCCATAATTCAAGCGGATTTACCAATTGAGTTGTGGTCATCATTATTAATAGTTCGCAAACATATTATTTAACCACTACATTTAATAAATTTTTAAATATAATTTTAAAAACCTCAAATTAGGCCCCGATTAATCCCCGATTAATCTCCGATTTGTTCGTTAGGCGTTAGGCCCAACCCGAGCGTCCGACTAACGACTAGCAAATTTTTGAACATAGAATTTGACCAATAAGAACATTTCAATTAAAATTATATGCCATGGTGGAAATCTCTACATATTCTCATTAATTTTATAACATAAACCCATAAATACATGTTTTACAAATTTAAACTCAACTAAATGTAATATTTTAGACTTACCATATCATCTATTTTTTTCTGATATATTAACAAACTTTTTATTATTATATTTATAACAATATTATCTATTGTGTATATATGTATTTGGATAGTATACTATACAAATTTTTTTTTTTTGTGATGTAGTCTATTATACATATTTAATCACACTTGCAAATATTTATACAATTCATTATAGGAAAACATATTTTTTCGTTTGTTATGTCCCACAAATTCATATAAATCTAAAATTTATCTGATTTATCGTATGTTCTATAATTTACACGAATAATAAAGATCAATTTTTACACTTAAAAGATATTAAAATAAATAACATTTGCATATGTTTTGATTAATTTTACACATCCTATATATATATTAATAGAGGAGACATTCACAAAAAAAATCTTAGGTGTCAAGCAATTAGCAATTTAAGGGACACATCATTTAATTTTAACTAATCAGAACATTTCAATTAAAAATATATGTTACGGTAGAAATCTCTACATATTCTCATTAATTTTATAACATAAGCCCATTAATAAATGTTTTACAAATTTAAGCCCAACTAAATATAGTATTTTAGACTTGCCATATCTATTTTTAATGTTTAAGATATATTAACAAGTTTTTTATTATTATGAAGATCAATTTTACCCTTAAAAGATATTGAAATAAATAATATTTGCATATTTTTAATCAATTTTACTCATAAAAATATTAAAACTAATGGTATTAACATATGTTTGATCAAAAGTATTTAACTTTATTACATTTATGCACAATATATATCATTTTGTATGTTTATAGATATTAGAAATAATATGTTTTGTTATACATGTTTAAATATTAAAAAATTGTATATGTTAAAATCGATTCATCAACCTATTTAATCATTTAATTATGTGCTTGGTGTGGTCAAAATCTAGTTAGTTTTGATTTCTCAAAAGATTCCGTTCAATTTCAATACTATATTACAAAGCAAGTTGGCAAAGCTTTCTCGATGGTTCTTACTTACTCTTGGAATTCGTCCAACATTAAATCGGTTGAGTTGTGTTTGGTTAATGCAGTTGCACGTCTTTGTGCTATCAGTTCCATGTATTGTCAAAAACAAAATAAATTAGGAATATTTATCTCTATAGGCACTTTTTATCAAATTAATTGTCAATACACACTTTTCACTATTAAGACACTTTATGAAGTAAAAGACATATCTATCCTTTTTTCTTTTTCCTCTTTTTTTCTTTCTTCTTCTTCTCTGATCGAAATTCTTTTTTTCTTCTACAAATATCTTTTAATCACAAGCTTTATTCTTCTTCTAAGCTACGGATATGCTTGTACGAGAAGAAGAAACTATTCCCGCCGCTTCCACCGCTTGCATCCCTTGAAGCAGATGGATCTTATCGCTTTCTCTTTTTCTTTTCCTCACGTAAAGCTTTATCGCCGCTCTTTCTATCCCGGTTCTTCGGTGGAATCTCTGAGATCTCCTATGAGTCATAGAATCAAAGAAAGAGAGAGATAGCTATTTGTCGATACAATCAGACAAGAAGAAGCCTAATCCGCTTCCAAGGACGAAACCCTGATCCCAGAGGTTCGTAGTTCTGTTGATGGATTTGTCAAAATTGGTTATAAGAAAAATACAGATTAACGATGGATTGAAGAAGAAGATGTTGTAAGCAAATACAGATTAAAGATGGATTGAAGAAAAATGATGGATCATTGAAGGGATGCAAAAGGAAGTTAATTTCTTAGAATTAGGTATCTATAACTCTTTTATTCTTTGAATTTCACTTGAATCCTCTTAAATTTTTATGATTACTTGGGGAATCCGACAGATTCTGGTGTTGTTGTGGTAATGATTGTTGTTTCTTGGTTATTTGGGATTTAGATGCAAATATCAGATTACTTAACTTACCATCAACCATATGTTCAAAGACAAATGGACAGTGGGTCATCAGACTATTTTAATTCTGCGTTTGGGATTTAGATGCACATATCAGATTACTTAATTTCAGTATGCATTTGAATATTTAGTTTTTGTCCACTTAGCATCGACCATATGTTCAAAGACAAATGGACAGTGGGTGTGATTGCGTTCTTTGAAATTATTCTTGATTATTCGGATTTAGATACACATAACATATGTGACTACTGGATTGTGTATGTGTGTTTTAATGACTACTGGATTATGTATTTGATTATTTGAGTTCTGCTCTTGTTCTATGGTTTGGGTTTGTTTAACTTCTTATCAAACTCTTGCTCTACGTTTTGTAGCAGAGATTTTTGTGAATGGAGAAGTAGTCCAACGACCTTCTGAGAGACAGAGGAGGATCATAGAATTAAAGACACATAAAACCAGATATGTCCGAAGAAGAGAGAACATGCGTTGAATCTAAAATTTGATGTAGTTGTTGATCAATGTTTGTGTCTACAACTGAGCTTGTTTCTCTTTGAGGTTTCTCAGACATCTATTGGCTTAGTAGTAGCTTTGTTTTATTAGGACTTGTAATGGAATTTTTATTTCATATGCATATTGTTTTTGGACTTGTTATGGAACTATTATTTCAAATATTGATTTTTTTTACATCGATGCATAATGTAATGGAAAGGTGTACGTGGACAATTTATCATGGTTGTTGTTTCAAAAAATTGCCAAGCCAATATGTCCATGTCAACCTATCCACGATATTATTGATTCATGTTAACACATTAGTGTCATATTTGTCTATGATTTCTCCTTATGCGTCCACGTTATTTTATCCATGGATACTTATTATCTCATATCGCAAGTCCAGTGATATATTGTGTACGTTACTTGATTTGTGAATAAATGGTCTAAAGTTAATGGACGAAAAGATTTGTTGCTTGTTTTTGTTTTTATGGTCACATTTTGATGGATGAATTTCTTTTCTTTTGTTGTCTTGCTCAATATGTATTTGTGGATGAATTATTGTGGACACATTTACAAAATATTTGCGGCCAAATCCGAACATCGACCAAGTCAAAATCTCAATTATTTTGAACATCTACCAAATTCGAACATCTACCAAGTCGAAATCTCAAGTGTTTTGAACATCTACCAAGTCAAAATATTGCTCATCGTGGATATATATTTGTGGATGGATTATTGTAATGAGGATAAATTATTTGTAGATGGATTATTATGGATGACTAATTGTGGACATCTAATGTTTAAGACTGAAACTAATTCACTAAATAAACATGTTTGAGATTTATGGTTTCATTAGACGAAAAAGATGCTGATGAATCACAAATCTTTCGAATTGACAGAAGAGACAAATCATCTTCTT
Source organism: Pseudoturritis turrita (assembly GCA_900406555.1). Classification (NCBI taxonomy): domain Eukaryota; kingdom Viridiplantae; phylum Streptophyta; class Magnoliopsida; order Brassicales; family Brassicaceae; genus Pseudoturritis; species Pseudoturritis turrita. Next base: position 769,786 of record OVBL01000114.1, read on the forward strand.
CACTATGATTCAACGCAAATGAGCAGTACAACTTATTCCCTAAGAAACTCGGTTGTGATTAAAAGGCTGACATTGAACCGAAATCATATCATTTTCTGAATCAATCACCATGTATTGATCTCTCGACGGACTTCCAACGTTAATCCTCACGAAATACTCACTACTCCCTTGATCCATACCGAAAACCACATCGGACCCAAAATCGTCGACCTCGTATTTCGAATTGAAAGCCACGATTTTTTTAGATATATGACGGAGAATTGCGGCGAGTCTCTCTGTATCTTTGTGCATACGAGCATGGAGACGGTGGTGTAAGCAACATAAAGAAATAAATTGCAGCTGGAAGATCTAAAACTTGGACAATTCAAATAAAATTCTTGAATTAACACAAAAATGTTGAAAGAAATGTTGATTTGGAATTAAAGAACAAAAAAGTGAATTGATTTTATCGTTCTTGTTGAATTCTGGCGATTTGTGGAAAAAAAAGAGGAGAGAATGGATGAAAAAGCAAAAGGAGTAATTTGGTCAAAAAAACCCATAACCCTTTCAAAAAGTGTGCTAACAGTCAAAAATGTGTATACTGGATATTATTTTCTAGAAAATGTGCATATTGGTAACAAATCCAACAAATTATTGTTGACATAAAGTCGCCCATGTACAGTCCTAATTAGTAATTAATATGCATTTCCTCGTATATATACTTTTTAATAGTTTGAAGGGAGGAATCCAAAATAAAGAGAATCTTTTTATTTCAGAATTTAGTATGGCCACTCCCATATTGCCACTTAGGCAGATCTAACACCTTTCATGTCCTTTTCTTACCTCTTTTCGTTTATGCTCTCAAATCAATTTTTATTTTTTTTGGATCAGATTTTAAATTAATTGTCAGAATATGTAATTGTAGCAGTGGTCACCATCGGTTGATTGCCAACTAAACCTAACATGTGAAGTATCTTGCATCATGTGGTTTGAGATTTCTTTTAATTGATGTTTACATGTTTTTTTAACAGGGAAGTTAAACCTTTTTTTAACTAAACGTGGTGTCGGTGTTTTTAAATGTATTTTTAACATAGTGTGAAAAATTGCATATTTGCATGATAGATCTTTTTTAAGATGTAGAGTGTAAAGAGAGAGAAAAGAGATAACAAAGAATCAAGAATCCGTTTTATTGATAAGGTGTAAATGGTAACAAATCTTTTGTGGAATTGTTATAGAATGGGTAGATGGTGAAAAAAAAATGATGTTACTTCATTTGATAACTTGAGGAAACTTTGAGGAATTGAGGTGTAATCGATGGAATCAGGGAATTTGTGTATTTTCAAAGAATTTGTGAAATTTTAAAGTTTGTTTGTAGGGTGTTTTCTTTTAGAGTTAACTAGTTCAAAAACCAAGTTAGATAAATAAATTAGGAAACTAACTAAAAACTTTCGAAAACTATTTTCATTGTGCCATGTATCTAAATGACAGATAAACCCTCATCACATGCGTGGCGGTGAAATTGTATGTATCGACACATTAAATGCACTTTATTATGATGATTAGTCCAAGATTTACCTACTATCACTGCAAGAAAAAATTGCATTCTTAGCTCACAGATAACGCTATGATAGGAGTATAACAGTGTTTTCATAAACGCTATAACAGTCGGAGCTATCTTAAGTCCCTTTTCTACGATAGCGTTTTTGATGCACGCTATTATAAGTTATTCTATAATAGCGTTACTAACATGTTTTAATATATATTTTTACAGCTCATGATAAATGCTGTAATATATTTTCTTATAGCGTTTTTATGTTGCTATATTAGATTTAGTTATAGCTCTTGATTTACGCTGTAGTCTATTGTTTTGCAGCATTTTATGCATATTATTCCAATTTATTTGAATCTTTTATTACAGAATATATTTAATTAGATATATATAATTTTAGTATTTCATAACTCATCCAAAACATACATAACATCAATCTAAGTCTTAAACTAAAGATCACAAGTGCCGCCAAATCTTACACAAAATAAAACTAAGTACTTAGGTTTATGCAAAGCTTGCAGAGGCAGCGAATGATAGATGAGAGATCCTCCCTCTTGACCAAACCCGTTTTGAAAGCTTCTTCTGTAAGAGCCTCACCAACTTTGGCTTCGTTCCTATAATCAGCTGCACCAAGGAACACCAAACATGGCAAATGACGTTACATAACAAGATGAAAAAAACTCATAAATATCAAGAAGAAATCAAGAAATAGAATCATTTTCAGCCTATGATCACAAATGAGAAATTAAAGTTCATGAGTGTATGATTCCATCTCCTAAACTCACCCTTCCACTAGAAAATCCATAAGATCAAGGTTGGATTGGAGATAATCAGATGCAATAAGACGTGAACCACTACAAGAAAACAGGCCCATTTGCGAAGAGAATTTGCGACCAATATTGAGGTCGCAAATTTGCGAGGCGTTTGCTAGGAATTTGCGTCTGGAGTCGCAAATTAGACGCAAATTTGCGTGGATAATTTTCGTCGCAATTTCGTAGCAAATATCCTCAAATTTGTGACTAATTTGCGACGAAAAGATAGTTCGTAGCAAACACGTTGCAAATTTGCGAAGCATTTGCGGGGACAGATATTTTCTAAGATTTGCGACTGATTTGCGAGAATATTTAGAAAGTAGGTACCCACGTTTTTAATGATTTCCAACTGGTTTTTGCTACTAATTGTTTGGTCGCAAATGGGTAGCAAATTACTAGCAAATGCCTTGCAAATATTTTTTCCTAGCAAATTAGTAACAAAGGTTGGTCGCAAATGAGTAGCAAAAATGGTTGATCCTCTATATATAGCAAGCTATGGGGGAGACAAAAATCATATCACAAACATCCCAAATCTACTCACAAAAATATTTTATTTCGCAAACACACTATAAATCCGATATTTTTGTGGAGAGGTCGATAATCGGATCATGTCTTAGCATCATGAGATATACACGGTTCGGGCATGGATGTACAACCGGCGAGATCCAGATACCGGTGAAGTGACAAGAGAATTTAGAGATGGTCTTGATCAATTTTTGACCCACGCGACACATCAGTCATTCGCGGTAGAAAACGGTAACAAAATTTTCTGTCCTTGTGTTAAGTGCGAGAACATTGATCATCATGATGCAAACACTGTTTGGAAGCATTTATATACGAGGGGTTTTTTACCTGACTATTATGTGTGGTTTGCGCACGGAGAAGATTTTGTAGTTAATGTTCCGGGTAGTTCAAGTACGAGTTATCATGGCAATCAAGATGACGCTAGTAGTTTTGATAATAACTATGATCAGCATGCTCATCAGCAAGATTATAATGAATATGGATATGGTAATAGTGATGGGAATAGGTTTCATGACATGGTTACTGATGCATTTCATGAAAGTACTGCCTCATTTAATGATAATACTTTTGAAGAACCAAACCCGAGTGCTAAAAAGTTTTACGATATGTTAGACGCTGCTAATGAACCCATCTACGAAGGATGTAGAGAAGGGCTTTCAAAATTGTCATTAGCATCTAGGATGATGACAATTAAAAGCGAAGATAACATTAGTGAAAATTGCATGGATAAATGGACTGCATTGTTTAACGAGTATTTGCCGGAGGGCAATAACTCGGCAGAGAGTTACTATGAAATACATAGACTGGTCGCGAGTCTTGGTTTACCATCTGAGATGATTTACGTCTGCATTGATAACTGTATGATTTTCTGGAAAGATGATGCTAAGTTGCAGGAATGTCGTTTTTGCGGAAAACCGAGATATAAAGAGACAGGTGGCCGTACGAGGGTGCCGTTCCAGCGTATGTGGTATCTTCCGATAACAGATAGATTGAAGCGATTATATCAATCAGAGCAGACTGCTGGGGCAATGAGGTGGCACGCAGAACACTTTAGTGAGGAAGGGGTGATCTCTCATCCATCAGATGCGAAGGCGTGGAAACACTTTAACACGGTACATTCAGACTTTGCTGAAGAACATAGAAATGTTTATTTGGGTCTTTGCAGTGATGGGTTTAGTCCGTTTGGTATGTCTGGTCGGCAATACTCGTTGTGGCCAGTCATAGTAACGCCTTATAATTTACCTCCGGATATGTGCATGCATCGAGAATTTTTGTTCATGAGCATTCGTGTTCTGGACCCTAAGCATCCAAAAAGATCTCTTGACGTGTTTTTGCAGCCTCTGATCCACGAATTACAGGAGTTGTGGCATGTCGGTGTATGGACATTCGATTCATCAAACCGCCAGAACTTCACCATGAATGCTGTGCTTATGTGGACCATAAGCGACTTCCCCGCCTATGGGATGTTATCTGGATGGACAACTCATGGGAAATTGTTATGTCCTTACTGTCTGGATCAGACTGATACGTTTCAATTGACGAATGGACGCAAAAGGTGCTGGTTCGATTGTCATCGTCGATTTCTGCCATTGGGTAATCCGTATAGAAATAACAAGTTGTTCAAGAAAAACAAAACCGTCAAAGTCCCCCCCCCCCCCGGTTTATCTTTCAGGGGAACAGTTGGAAGCGCAAATAGATTATTGCGATGCTCAACAAACTGCAGAAGTTGGGGGTAACTGGTACAGTGTCCCCGCTAATATGCCAGGTGGGTATGGGCAATATCATAACTGGCATAAAAAAAGTATATTCTGGGAACTGCCGAACTGGAAGGATCATCTCTTGAGGCACAATTTGGATGTAATGCACGTCGAGAAGAACTTTTTCGAAAATATCATCCACACGTTGTTGAATGTTCCGGGTAAAACGAAAGACAATTTGAAATCACGTTTGGATCTCCTTGGTATATGCGCAAGGCCTGAGTTGCACATTACAAGCGATGATAGGGCACGGATTCCTATTTTTCGGCTGTCATTGGACTCAAAGAATAGTTTGTTTAAGTGGGTTAAGGATGATGTCAAATTCCCAGATGGATATGTGTCAACGTTCTCAAGGTGTGTCGAGCAAGGCAAAAATTTTCTGGAATGAAGAGCCATGATTGTCATGTATTAATGCAACAACTACTACCATTTGCATTGCAGGAGCTTCTACCAAATCACGTCCACGAGGTACTAGCAGGTATTATTCTTGTATTATATATATTTTTAATTATATATATTTGTAGTTTATAATAAACTTGTACGTTGTACATAATTTCAGGTATCGAGGCATTTTTCAGAGACTTATGTGCTCGAACATTAAATGCGGATGAAATCTTGACGTTGAAATCAGACATCGCAGTTATTCTTTGCAACTTGGAGAAGATATTTCCTCCTTCATTTTTCGACGTGATGGAACATCTGGTAGTACACTTACCGCATGAGTTGGATCTTGGTGGACCAGTCCAATTTCGATGGATGTACCCATTCGAAAGGTTCTTCAAACCTCTGAAGATGAAAGCAAAAAATCTCGCAAGGGTTGAGGGATCTATCGTGGCAGGAAGTTTGACCGAGGAGACATCTAATTTCTCGAGTTACTACTTTAGCCCAACCGTGGAAAAAAAGAAAACGGGTCGTAAACGATACAATGATGGTGGGATTGGGCAAACATATCCTGATGTGGGAGTACCCGATGTCTTTTCGGATTTAGGCCGAATGGGTGGCAAAGTAAAGGCAAACGAGTGGTGTGATTACAAGCATTCTCACGCAGCTCATACTTATATCTTGCTAAACTGTGACTTCTTTCGACCGTATGAAAGGTATATATATATAGTACTAGTTTACTTATATACATATACAATTAATTATAATTAATCATCATCCTTTATTATGTGATGCACAGGATGCTCGAACAGCAAATACGGGAAGCATTTCCGGAACTTGACGACCAAGAAGTGAGATCATACGTTGAACGTGATTTCGCAGGATGGATGAGAGAGAAGGTAACTATAACCATAATCTTATATATATATATATATATATATATATATATATATATATCTTCTGATATTAATTAATTAGTAATCAACTAATTGCATTTGGCCTTGTAGGTGACCAAGAGGAGGTCTCGGCCGGGAACTTGGCCTCTGTGGGTCCACGAGTTCGTGATGGGGCCTATCGCTAATATAAGAACCGCTAAGATTTATTGTACTCGCAGATTTATTTTCCATACATTTGAGCATGGGCAACGAAGGGCCACTGCAAATTATGGTATCCATGTCCCAGGTGATACCAATTTTTACGTTATCCTAAAAGAAATCGTAGAAGTAGAGTATGCTGGGATGATGAATCTTAAATGCGTCCTATTTCGATGTGATTGGTTTGATCCAACTATTGGGGTTGGCGTAAGATCAAGCAAATTCGGAGTCGTGGATGTACAGGGACACCGGAGTTACACTGGCAAGTTCGAGCTATTCGTGTTAGCATCTCAAGCGGAGCAAGTAGTTTTCATTCCTTACACTCGAACTCGGGTCCGACGTGATCAGAATTAGTTGTCTGTTATTAAAGTTAACCCATGGGGTCGAATTATCGGGGGCTTAGCTGATGATGATCTACCGCCCGTGCAACCTGAAAGCACAGAAACAGTTTACATCCCCATCGATTCAAGCAATGATTTGACCAGAATTGACCCGCTTTATAGGAGACTTGAAGTCATATGCGAGGAATCTGATAGTCAAGCGGAGTCAGACGAGTTTGATGAAGGGGACGAAGTTGAGGATGATGACGAAGAAGACGAAAATAGACAAACTTACGTTTCCGATTATGATGAGTAACAATTATGTATCGTGTATTATAATCATCGTTTGTAAGAATTATGTATCGTGTTTTTTTTTTAAAAATAAATCAACTACAAATTGCGACTAATTGCGACTACACGCCGCAAATTAGTCGTAATTTTTGGTTGATTTACCCTAAACCCTAAAAATTCTATAAACCTTAAACCCTAAAAACCCTAAAAATCCTATAAACCTTAAACCCTAAAAACCCTAGAAACCTAAATAAACCCTCAAAGCCCTAAACCCTAAACTATGTATCGTGTTTTTTTTATAAAATAAATCAACTACAAATTGCGACTAATTTGCGACTTGTAGTCGCAATTTAGTAGAAAAATTTGCGACTAAATTGCGACTACACGCCGTAAATTAGTCACAATTTTTGGTTGATTTACCCTAAACCCTAAAAATCCTATAAACCTTAAACCCTAAAAATCATATAAACCTTAAACCCTAAAAACCCTAGAAACCTAAATAAACCCTCAAAGCCCTAAACCCTAAACTATGTATCGTGTTTTTTTTTAAATAAATCAACTACAAATTGCGACTAAATTGCGACTACATGTTGGGGTCAAAACCCACCCAGCTGTGATCAATGAGAAAATTGCTAAGTATGAAAATACGAAGAATCGGACAAGGCCGAAATTGTGCCTAAGTCATTTCTGTACGAGTCCACTTAGGCACAAGAGAGGCCATTCTGGCCAAAGCAGCTCCATTTTAGATCGAGGAAGTTGGCTCACTTCGGCAAAGAAAGAAGGAGACATCGGCAAGATTGGCTCACTTCGGCATGAAGACTTCGGCGAAGAAAGAAGGAGACATCGGCAAGCTTGGCTCACTTCGGCATGGAGACTTCGGCGAAGAAAGAAGGGGACATCGGCAAGATTGGCTCACTTCGGCATGGGGACTTCGGCGAAGAAAGAAGGAGACTTCGGCAAAGCCTTGTCTCTACTTAGGCAAGCCTTGTCTCCACTTAAGCAAGCCTTGTTTCCACTTAGGCAAGCCTTGTTTCCACTTAGGCAAGCCTTGTCTCCACTTAGGCAAGCCTTGTCTCCACTCAGGCAAGCCTTGTCGTCACTTAGGCAAGCCTTGTCTCCACTTAGGCAAGCCTTGTCTCCACTTAGGCAAGCCTTGTCCCCACTTAGGCAAGCTTTGTCGTCACTTAGGCAAGCCTGGTCTCTACTTAGGCAAGCCTTGTTTCCACTTAGGCAAGCCTTGTCTCCACTTAGGCAAAACTTCAGCCAAACATTGTGCCTAAGTCCTTTGCGTACGAGTCCACTTAGGCACGACTCACATCGGCAAGAAGGGAGAGACTTCGGCGCTTCGGCCGAAGGCCACTTCGGCAAGAAGGGAGAGACATCGGCAAGAAGGGAGAAACTTTGGCAAGAAGGGAGAGACATCGGCAAGAAGGGAGAAACTTCGGCGCTTCGACCGAAGGCCACTTCGGCAAGCAACCCGCGGTCTTCGGCAAATGACCCGTGGTCTTCGGCCATGACCCACGGAGACTTCGGCCATGACCCACGGTCTTCGGCAAGCAACCCGCGGTCTTCGGTAAACAACCCGCGGTCATCGGCCATGACCCACGGTCTTCGGCCATGACCCGCGATCTTCGGCCATGACCCACGGAGACTTCGGCCATGACCCACGGTCTTCGGCAAGCAACCCGCGGTCTTCGGCAAACAACCCGCGGTCATCGGCCATGACCCACGGTCTTCGGCCATGACCCACGATCTTCGGCCATGACCCACGGTCTTCGGCAAGCAACCCGCGGTCCTCGGCAGACAACCCGCGGTCATCGGCCATGACCCACGGTCTTCAACCATGACCCGCGGTCTTCGGCCATGACCCACGGGGACTTCGGCCATGACCCACGGTCTTCGGCAAGCAACCCGCGGTCTTCGGCAAGCAACCCGCGGTCATCGGCCATGACCCACGGTCTTCGGCCATGACCCGCGGTCTTCGGCCATGACCCGCGGAGACTCCGGTCATGACCCACGGTCTTCGGCAAGCAACCCGCGGTCTTCGGCAAACAACCCGCGGTCATCGGCCATGACCCACGGTCTTCGGCCATGACCCGCGGTCTTCGGCCATGACCCACGGTCTTCGGCAAGCAACCCGCGGTCTTCGGCCACTTCGGCCAACGCGGACTTCGGCCACTTCGGCCAACGCGGACTTCGGCCACTTCGGCCACGGTCCATTTCGGCCACGATCCACTTCGGCCACGATCCACTTAGGCACGATACGAGCTCGTTTCGGCCGAAGTCATTTTTATACGAAACTGTCTGGCCGAAAGCAATCCTGGCCGAAGTGAAATCTATACGAAACAGTCTGGCCGAAGTCATTTCCATACGAGACTGCCTGGCCGAAGTCATTTCCATACGAGACTGCCTGGCCGAAGTCAAAACCATACGAAACTGTCTGGCCGAAGTCATTTCTATACGAGACTGCCTGGCCAAAGTCAAAACCATACGAAACTGTCTGGCCGAAGTCATTTCCATACGAGACTGCCTGGCCGAAGTCAAAACCATACGAAACTGTCTGGCCGAAGTCAAAACCATACGAAGCTGTCTGGCCGAAGTTATTTCCGTACAGAGCTGTCTTACCAAGGTCAATTCTGCACGAAGCTGGAAGACGACGTGGCCGAAGTCATTTCCATACGAGACTGCCTGGCCGAAGTCAAAACCATACGAAATTGTCTGGCCGAAGTCAAAACCATACGAAGCTGTCTGGCCAAAGTCATTTCCGTACGGAGCTGTCTTACCAAGGTCAATTCTGCACGAAGCTGGAAGACGACGTGGCCGAAGTCATTTCTATACGAAGCCAGAAGACGATGCGGCCGAAGTTATTTCTATACGAAGACAACAAGCCCATCTTCGGCCTACAACGATACAAAGGCCCACGGAGTCAAGCCGGCTTAGCTAAAAAGGAAATCCCAAAGGATTAGGAAGTTTTTCCTTATCTCTTTAGGATTGACCTGGCCGACTGAGACGAGTATATATATCTATGTACATCCTTTAAAAAAGGGATCCGTAATTTACTTAGCAAAAAACCCTAGACTTTTTTGCTCTCAAACTCTTGTACGAAAGCTTTTCGACACAGCTTAATAAAAACCATCTTTGGATCTCTCCGTTCGTGGTTCATCCGCAGAAATTTCATCCCCCTTAACAAACCTCCGACAAATTCTAATTGTGTTGATTTCGACTCCCACAATTAGGCGCTAGAAGGAGGGGAAATTGAAATTTTCTTACCGCAAGACACGGGGATCGATGGATCTGGAGCAACAGATACACCAACGCCTGCAGTCGTGGAGACGGGCCCAGAGGCCCTATCACAGATCAAAACGATGCTGGAAACACTGCTCAAGAAGGTGGAGAAGCAGGACAAGCTAAACACAACGATGACCGATAAGCTCGAAGTCCTTACAACGGCAAGCCGAGCCCGTGGCAGAGGCTCAGGAGTTGACCTAATAAGGCGCCCTCTTCGACATCTCAATCCAACGGCCCTCGATTTCTCAACACCCCACCATGCGCTGAGAACCCAAGGCGGATTGCTCCCTACAAACCAACCAACCACGACCGCTAGACTGAACGCGACACCGCAGGAGGCAAACACGCAGACTATGGGCGGAACGAATCCAGTGATCAACCTAGAGGACAACCCAGAGGGTGAAAACGACTCGGAACACCGCTGCAAAGCTGAACTCACGGGTGCGACCTAAACTCGAAACAAACAAAGCAACACCAACCCTGCCATGATCAAGACCTCACCGAAGAGGAGGAGAACATCCTCTGGGTCCAGCGAGCCCAGATCGAGGAAGAGCGCAAAGCGATAATCCGAGCCCTAAAGGAGGAGATGGCCGAAATCCGAGAAGGCATGGAGCGAGCTGCGCCGAGATGAAATTCGTTTGATCTCAGATGCATAGGGCTACTAGTAAGGCTCCCGAACTCGACCGAGTGCTTGAAGAAGCCCAGAACACCCCATTCACGACTCGAATCACTAAGGCAAGGGTTTCTGATCCGGGGAAGATGAAGATACCAGTCTACGAAGGTAAAACTGATCCAAAGGAGCACTTGACCGCCTTCGCAATAGCAATGGGACGAGCAAACTTCAGAGAAGGAGAAGAAGACGCTGGACAATGTCTCTTGTTCGTTGAGCACCTTAAAGGCCCAGCTCTCCAATGGTTCTCCAGGCTGGGAAGAAATTCGATCGACAATTTCAATCAGCTGTCGTCGGTTCCTTAAACATTATGCTATATTCATGGAACGCCGAACATCCGATGCGGATCTGTGGACCATGGGGCAAGGACAGAACGAGACATTGCGAACCTTCATCGGACGGTTCAAGTCAGTACTGTCGAAGATAGAAGGAATAAGTGACGAAGCCGCACTGCAAGCGTTAAAGAAAGCCCTGTGGTTCGACTCCGATTTTCGGAAGGAGATTGCGCTGAACGCACCAACCACGATCAAGGATGCATTGCACCGAGCGACGGACTTTGCCTCCAACGAAGAAGAAGTGAAGATCCTAGCCCAGAAACACGGAAAGGTGAAGTCCACGAACCACCCTCCCTCTGCTCCGAACCCACCGAACAACAGAAAGGGCAACCAAGGCCCTGGATACATCCAACACGAAGGGGGATTCAAAGGAGCCCATAACTACCAAGTTGATTCGTCAAGCTATGGGCAAGGACGATGTCAAGGCCGAGGAAGAGGTACATGGAGTAGCACGTGGACCAGGGGCCAAGGAACTTACGACGAAACGGCTTATTGCGAACATCACCATATCTTCGGACACTCAACTGCAAATTGCCGCATCCTAGGTTTGAAACTCGCTGCCAAACTAGCGGCTGGCAAACTCAAAGGTGATATTAGCCTCAAGGACTTCGACATGGATACCAACGCAAACCGTACCGAACAGGCAAACGAAGATCTCCCTAAGCGAGTGAGGCAAGACGACGAAGCACCACAATATGGCCCAAGAAGACGGATCAACATGATAATGGGTGGATCTCACTATTGCTCGGATACCGTCTCATCGATTAAAGCTTTTCAACGACGAGCCGATGTCAGCGTTAACTGGTCCGCACCCTCCAAGTTCCCAGACGACGTAATCTCATTCGAAGAAAGGGAAACAGCCAGAATCGACAAACCACACGATGATCCTCTTGTAATTGAGTTGATCATTAGTGGCTATGACGTAGCCTGGGTGCTGGTGGATACGGGCAGCACAGTGGACATAATCTTCAAAGAAACTCTCAAAAGAATGGACATCAATCCGTCCGACATAGTGGCTACCCCTAAACCGATGACAATCGGGACGATCAAGCTGCCTGCAGAAGCTGGGGGTGTCATCAAGCTCGTCGAGTTCTCGGTAGCCGATCACCCAGCAATCTATAACGTCATCATCGGCACACCTTGGTTAAATTCAATGCGCACCGTAGCCTCGATCTACCATCTCTGCGTCAAATTCCCAACATCGAACGGAGTCAAAATGATTTAGGGAAGTCAGAAGGAGTCCCGCGTATGCTTCCTAGCCGCACACAAGCTCAGGAATCCTGTCACCGATCCAATAGCCAAGTCTGAACGCAAGAAGATGAAGACAGACAGGGAGTCAGTAAAAGAGCTTTCCAAGCTCTTGTAGCAATTACAGATTGCGGAGGATCGCGAAGAAGAACCAGCTGAACAGCCCTGCGACCCCGTAATATCAGTTTGTATCGACGACGAACACCCGGAACGATGCGTAGAGATTGGATTCGGCCTCGACAAAAAAATCAAGGACGAACTGGTTTCATTCTTAAAAGAAAACGTGGACACTTTCGCGTGGGCAGTAGAGGATATGCCCGGAATTTATATCGGCGTAACCAGTCATGAATTGAACATCGACCCAACCTTCAAACCAATCAAGCAAAAACGGAGAAAGTTGGGTCCTGACAGAGCGAAAGCAGTGAACGACGAAGTCGAAAGACTCTTACGAGTCGGGTCGATAGTGGAAGTCAAGTACCCGGATTGGCTGGCGAACCCTGTTGTAGTCAAAAAGAAGAACGGAAAATGGCGGGTGTGCGTCGATTTCACCGACTTAAATAAGGCGTGCCCGAAAGACAGCTTCCCACTACCACACATTGACCGACTGGCGAAGCAACGGCCGGTAACAAGCTCTTATCTTTCATGGACGCATTCTCTGGATACAATCAGATTCTAATGAATCCCGACGATCGTGAGAAGACAACCTTCACTACGGATCGTGGAATCTATTGCTACAAGGTGATGCCTTTCGGCCTCAAGAACGCCGGAGCCACATATCAGCGCTTAGTAAACAAGATGTTTGCTAATCAACTCGGAAGAACGATGGAGGTTTACATAGACGACATTCTGGTGAAATCGCTAGAGGCAATGGATCATGTGCTACATTTGGAGGAATGTTTCCGACAGCTCAACTCGCACAACATGAAGCTCAACCCAACAAAGTGTAGATTCGCAGTCACGTCCGGCGAGTTTCTTGGTTACTTAGTTACTCATCGAGGAATCAAAGCGAATCCAAAGCAGATCGACGCCCTCATCCAGATGGCTTCCCCAAAATCAAAACGTGAAGTACAGAGACTGACTGGCAGGGTGGCTGCACTCAACAGATTTATTTCGCGGTCCACCGATAAGTGCTTACCGTTCTACGACACTTTACGAGGAAACAAGAAATTCGAATGGACAGAGAAGTGCGAAGAGGCTTTCCAGCAGTTGAAGAAATATCTCGCCAGTCCTCCGGTGCTCGCAAAACCAGTCGAGGGAGAGCCGCTCTTCCTATACACCGCAATCTCGACCTCGGCAGTAAGCGGAGTACTCATTCGCGACGAACGGGGCGAGGAGAAACCAATTTTTTACGTCAGTAAGACCCTCACCGACGCAGAGACAAGATACCCGCAGATGGAGAAATTGGCTCTATCGGTGGTCATGTCTGCCAGGAAACTAAGGCCGTACTTCCAATCACACTCCATTGTGGTCCTTAGTCCTTTACCGCTACGATCGATTTTGCACAGCCCAAGTCAATCCGGGCGATTGGCCAAGTGGGCTATCGAGCTCAGCGAGTACGACATTGAGTATCGCGGACGAACCTGCTTAAAATCACAAGTGCTTGCCGATTTTTTAATCGAACTTCCGGAGGAGAGCATCGCCGAAGGAAACCCAAATTCGACTTGGCAACTTCACGTTGACGGCTCATCATCCAAAAAGGGTTCAGGGGTCGGGATACGTCTAACGTCCCCAATGGGCGAGATACTTGAACAATCCTTGCACCTAGGTTTTCACGCCTCCAACAACGAAGCAGAATACGAAGCCCTCATTGCCGGAATAAAGCTTGCGCAAGGACTCAAGATTGATTGCATTCACGTGTTCTGCGATTCACAGTTAGTCGCGAACCAGTTCAGCGGGGAATACGCAGCTAAAGACGATCGTATGGGGGCGTATCTGAAAGTCGTCAAAGACATGACCGCACAGTTTAAAGAGTTCACACTCACGCATATTCCACGAGGAGAAAACACTTTGGCTGATGCAATGGCCGCCCTCGCATCCACTTCTGATCCAGCCTTGAAACGAGTTATTCCGGTGGAATTCATCGAACGCTCGAGCATCACTCTTCCAAAAACAGTGAGTGTGGTTGCACGGTCTCAAGCCGCTAGGACTGCAAGGGAGAAAGCCTGTGCACCGGACAATCCTGAAGATGACGCTGACAAACGAAAAGCAGTAATCAACGGCTCCATGGTCCAGGACGAGACATATGCGGCAGACGAAGGACACAACTCTCGGATGGAAATAGATGCAGTCGAGAAGGACGAAGATCCTGCGAAGGCTGCAGAAGAAGCAACGTCTATGGACGAGGACTTTACTACCCTCCCTTCCAACGTCGACCCCTGTCACGAAACTAGAGTCGTCGAGATGAATGGAGCATGTACGGACATACAGTACGGCTGCGACAAAGGGTGGCTTGACGACATCCGCAGATACATCTGCGATGGTGTCTTACCTTCAGACAAATGGGCAGCTCGAAAACTTCGGGCGCAAGGAGCGCGCTACATCTTGCTTGACGGCAATGTTCTCAAATGGCGATTCTCAGGGACATTACTCACCTGCGTCGAAGGAAAGGAGGCAAGGGCAATCGTGGAGGAGGTCCACGGCGGCTCCTGTGGTAACCATTCGGGAGGACGGGCCTTGGCAATAAAAATCAAATGCAACGGCTATTACTGGCCGAGCATGATACAAGATTGCGAGAAATACTCGTCCAAGTGCGAGAAGTGTCAACGTCACGCACCAATGATTCATCAGCCAACCGAGATGCTTTCTTCAATATCATCGCCCTATCCATTCATGCGATGGTCCATGGACATCGTTGGACCTTTGTATCCGTCAAAGCAGAAACGATTCTTACTTGTCCTGACAGACTATTTTTCAAAGTGGGTGGAGGCGTATGCCAGCATCAAGGACGCACAAGTCAAAAGTTTTGTATGGAGGAACATCATATGCCGCCATGGAGTCCCATACGAGATCGTCACCGATAATGGATCACAATTCATTTCCACAAGGTTCGAAACTTTCTGCGAGAAGTGGAAGATCCGACTAAGCAAATCCACCCCACGATATCCACAAGGCAACGGCCAGGCTAAAGCAATAAACAAAAAGATTCTCGACGGTATCAAGAAACGCCTCGACCAGAAGAAAGGCTGATGGGCCGACGAACTGGAAGGTGTATTGTGGTCTCATAGAACGACACCACGACGAGCAACCAACGAAACTCCGTTCGCTCTCGTCTATGGGACATAATGCATCATTCCACTAGAGATAAATTTTTCTGGAGTCCGCCGAAGACTACTCCTAGAACAAGAAGGACTCAATCACTTGTTGATGCTTGATGAGTTGGACTTGATCGACGAAAGACGGGATCAAGCCTTGATCCGAATTCAGAATTACCAGAACACAGCGGCAAAATACTACAACTCTCACGTACGAAATCGACCGTTCTACGAAGGAGACCTGGTCCTACGGAAAGTTTTCTAGAATACTGCAGAGCAGAACGCCGGCAAACTCGGAGCAAACTGGGAAGGACTTTACAAAATCACGAAAGTAGTCTGACCTGGAGTGTACGAACTCGCCAACATGTCTGACGTTCCAATACCAAGATCGTGGAACGCAATGCACCTCAAGAAGTACTATACTTAGGATACTTCATATGAACTACGAGGCGGCTTGATCCCTACAAAGAGTACGTAGGCAGCTCGTTTTCGGATGGGTTCAGCTGCCCTCCTCCTAAAAAAAGTGGGGGGAGTGGGTACGTATACTCGTATACTCCCACCTTTGTAATAGACTCCGCGTCTACTTAATGCAAGCTTCTCGAAGCAATTTTCATCATATCACACCCTCCACGGGTTACTAAAGCCTTAACGGAAACAGGCATCACATACGCACCTTTCACGAATCACTTAAAGTCCTAACTAAAACAGGCACCTCTCTTCACCCTCGTTGCTGCTGGCCACAGCAACGAACTACTACATCCTTTACGGATCTAACTACTACATCCTAGTGGATTAAAAGCGCGCGCTATATAAATAACTGTGTCCATTGTCGGAGCGGATATGCTTATGATAGCATACCCGTAGACCGAAATGTTCATCTTAAAACCCAACAACCAAATCGTTGGTCCTAACAGTACTACATGTCCATTGTCGGAGCGGATATGCTTACGATAGCGTATCTGTAAACCGAAATGTTCATCCTAAACCCAACAACAAATCGTTGGTCGCAATAGTACTACGTGTCCATTGTCGGAGCGGATATGCTTACGGTAGCATATCCGTAAACCGAAATGTTCATCCGAAAACCCAACAAACAAATCGTTGGTCTAAACACTTGTGCTCATAATCGAAGCAAGTATGCTTACACTAACGTAATCATTCAAAACGAAACAAACGAATCGTCGGTGTTAACACTAGCACAAACTGTAGCAAAATAGATCAGTCCTCCTTGGATAAAAAAGCATTCAAGCAACAAGTTTCAACAACAAAGAAACGACACAACCAAAGCCAAAGCCACAAGGCGAACATAACAAGTCAATACGGATAAAGCCGTCCAGGCACCATGTCCAAATAACGTCAAAGGATAATTAAAATGATGACTTGGGCAGTTCCCCATCGTCATCATACCTTACCCCTTGAAGACACACCCTAATCATCGTCGGAGGATTCGGCCGTCGTCTCGGATTCGGAGGCTTCGTTCGAACCAAGAAAAGTCAAACCAAGCTTACCCCTGTTGGATCCAGAGAATACGCGAACGCCGACATCCGCCGCTAACGCCTCAACGGACTCATTACCAAGCGCAACGTCGGCCGAGTCTTCAGAGATCGGCAAGACCACTAGGTCGTTCCCCAATAAGGCGACCAACCTATCAAACTCGTCATCGGCTCAGCTCGTACCAATCGATGCAGCACATTGATCTCAGTTTGGACTTCCTCTACCTCGGCACTATCATCACTGAGACTACCGAGTTGGGGGGCTAACTGTTGGGGTCAAAACCCACCTAACTGTGATCAATGGGAAAAGGGCTAAGTATGAAAATACGAAGAATCGGACAAGGCCAAAATGTGCCTA